>JYFJ02000720.1:0-112999 GCA_000934665.2 Catajapyx aquilonaris | reverse complement strand
GAAAAGTACAGCTACATTTTATTTCGGCCATGTTTCTGTTGCCAGGCGTTTATGTGAAGGGGGACTAAACATGGCGGCGGACTTTCGGTTACGAAATACCCTCGGGCCATGGTTTTTTCTCTGAGACTTCAATAGGCGAATAGGCCTTCTTACAAGAAATAAAATAGTGTGAAATTACATACGGCGGAATTTTCGTCCCACTGCAAGTCACTGCTAACTTAGCAGGGTTGGCATTGCTAAGTTAGCAGTAATCAGCAGTGGGACAAAAATTCGACCCATATATTTTTAAAAATCGTACAATTTCTTCAGGATGTCCACAACTGGAAAATGCCAAGAGAGTGTAGAATGGGCATTTCCGTCCTCACCTGGTCTTATAGGCAGAGTCTGGAGAAGTGGGCGGGAGGCAAGAAATACTAGGAGTAATTGAGGGGTTGGGGAGGGAGGGGGTGGTGNGGTTCTTCGGCGGTGGTGGTTTGTCAGGGGGGGAGGGCAGGTAACCACGGAAGAAGAAGGTAGAAAAAAAGAGAGTAGGAGGAAAGGCCACTCTTTAGCCGGCGTTTTCCGTTGATTTACCAAACAACAGGGTCGGTCCTGGATTCATTTGTCATGTTTCAGACGTAGATGGATGCTTTTGCGGACTAATGGCCAACCCATTTGTTTTACAGCCTAATATTATCCAATTTCTTTTATTGGGAGACTCTGGAGAAGTGTTGCGCACATTGTTAGACCCGAACAGGTGAAATTAGCGGTGGAGTTATTTGGCACCGTGTAAACAAGAGGGCGTGTCATGCAACATAGAGTAATTGCTCTGTACATGGTTTCAACTGCGGACATGAGAGGTAATGGGCTGGTAGATGATTCTGGCCCATTTGTCACCGATTTATACCGAGGATCCTCTCTCCCCCTCGTGACATCATAGCACGAAGAGACGAAAGGAAGTGGAGAAATTGCATGACGTTTCGTGCAACTTGAACAAAAGAGCCCTCCTGCTGAGATGTCCTAATGCAATGAAAACAATGCTGGACCGTTGCTCTATATGTAGGCTTTAGTTATGCATCACATTGGACAACATTGAGAGATGAGAGCAATCCTGAGCAATAATCAGAACAATGCAAGTGTAGTTATGGCTAGTACATTCCTCTATTTCAGACAAATGTTTCACATTATTGCTTTCCACTCTGTACTCATTTGAATAATATGCCTAATGTATACATGTTGCAAATAAATAATCTTGATTCATTTGCAACTTGTATACATTAGGCACGCTAAGTCTAGACTGAGATGCTTGTTACGCATGGTTTCATTTCAGGATGAGACAAGTTTTAGGGTTGCGATTCTTCTGCATGATATCAGTACAAATTACTTGGAAGATAATGTACAATCAGTGCTACGCTACATTCGAAATAATCTGTAAGTGATTGTTTACAATAACAAAAAGTAATCAAGTTCAAAGTGCTATTAGTGGGTGGAATTTTCGTCATACTACTAGTTACTTTTAACTTCGCAGTACCATTGCATTACACTGGTACCATTGCTAAGTTATATGTAACTAGTAGTACGAAGAAAATTACACCCACTGAAGGGATGTACTGTATACGTAGGCCAGATCATGTGCATAGTTATTGGCGTCACTGGCATAACTGATAACATGAAGTCACCTGGAAGTAGATCTGTACAATGGATCTCATTGCAATTTTCATTAGAAGATTTACTTACAAAACTGTAACATTCCTTGGAGATTTTAATAGGCGAAAGGGCTGGGACCGTTTGGCTTTTCTGTCATGAATCAGAACAATGGAAAGTGGGAAATTTTTTGTTGCCTAAAAACTACAACGTGAGAATAATCCAAAATTCATCCTACACGGGGACAATTTTCAGGTAACGCTTACACTATTATTATTTTGGGTTGGACTTTGTATTCCTACTTCACCTGCATGACTCTAAAACAATTGCCATCAACATGATCACTGTCACCACCACCACCATCTACTACTACTACTACTACTACTACTACTACTACTACTACTACTACTACTACTACTACTACTACTACTACGCTAAGAGCCGTCTGATAGATCCTTTCCTCCAGTATGCACTAAATGCAGGCAATTTATTCATATTTGTATAAAATATTTTTAAAGGCATTTCTTGATGAGTCGTTAATAAATATGGCATAGGCACGCATTATTTTAGCTATCGTTCTGTGCAACAATCCAACACGCTTACTAGATGCCTCTTCTAGCGACTCACATGTGACGACAGATTTGTCAACTACTGATGATTAGGCCTACATGCATGTCCCCGCAAACCAGCATGTATTGCACGGATTTCTACTAAAAACCGGTTCCTTACAACACGACGACCTTTCTGACCCATGTAACAACAGCAAATTCGGCAAATAAGTACCACATACACGTGCCACACATGCATGCAAGGCATTAGGCCTATGCCAACACTATCTGCACAACATCACACGCACGACCAACACCCGGGTTGCCACTCACCTCAAAATCGCTGATATTATCTAGGTTCATCTTCGGGTTGACACTCCCCTCAAGCAGCGTCGCCGTCGGGCTCACCGTCGTCGTCATACTGCCAGCCAGCCCGGACGCTCCACGTCCAACCAACCAGAAACTGAACCCCCACCGATCAGAGATATTATCCGGTAAAACACGGACCCGATGCAGACCGGAATGGAGCCACCGCAACAATAACACCTGCTCTTATTGGACTAGTTGGGATTCTCTTCAGCATCGCGGGTCCTCCAGTTCTGGGAGAGCGTCCGAGTGGCCGAAGGGCCAATGGCGAAGGTGCTGGTGGAGTATGAGGGGACCAATCCCACACCAGACAAGGGGGGGGTTTGTTGCACAGGTGAGAGACGGTGGTGGTGGTGGTGGTGGTGGTCGAGGGGGTAAAGCTTGCCCTCTGCTGATTTACCTGCAGGGAGGCTTGGGACTGACAGTGGAGGCCTTCAAGTTGCTTAGGGGATGGTGATGGGGATGGTGCGGAGGGGTTTTGGAAAAAGCCAAACAGTGGCCGCCTGGACATTTAGAGGTCGATTGGAATGGAGATGAAATGTCTTTTTACCCGCATTCTTCCCGCCTGTCACTTGCACCGTGTTTATTACAACATGTGGGTCTACCACTAATGGCGTCGGAAATTACGAGTCAATCCGTTCAGCATTGAAGCCAAAGGGGGAATATGCCAACTGGTTCATACTGCTTAATTACTTGCAATGAAAGTCGTAGTGCCAGCTAAATCAAAGATGGTCAAATTATCTAAGAACACTTATAGTAGAGTCAGTAGAAATTCTACAAGGTGACCCTAAATGTCTGGACACGTAGGCGATTGGATTGTATTGTTGATTTCCAGTTGTGCCAACCTTTACTGACTGTCAACAACCTGCTAGTTGGCACAACTGGAAATCAACAATACAATACAATTACCTATGTGTCCAGACTTTAGGTTCACCCTGTGTACATTAGATTAATACAAGTGATCAGTTGGGAAGACTGATGATCAGCGGACCATGAGTGACCCAAAGGCCGTGTTTGGCCATTTCTGGCGGTGACCAGCAAAGCCTTAATTGCTTCTAAGCGTGAATCTGTTGGGGTCTAACTAGGGTGATATTAGACGTGATGAGGTGGCGGTAATTTTACCTTTTTTGTCTCATGGTCTCATTAGATAAACTTATCTGTCATCGTCAAGTTGAGAAGGACAGGCCTAAAATCGCCTGAGCGGTTATATGATTGTTTGTTATTGCCGAAATAATGGGAAAGCTCGTATCAAACTCGAGTAATTAAGCTTGTGAAAATCGTTTATCCAACGTGTAGTAAAAAATACGAAAACCTGACGCTCGTGATGAAGTTGCACTGCTTTGATGAATCAGTACAAAAAGCAAGTGTTGTTGTAACAGTCCAACCGTACAAGAGTGACACGGATTTTGTTCGTTGAATGGAACTCCCAGGCAGGCTGAGAGGTCGTTGAAACCAACAGCTGGGGTTGTGAATGAAAATCCTCTTTTGGAAAAACGTAAATCCCAAGTCCCCATGGGGTGAAACATCCTACTTTTGGAAGCCAGTTGACCCCTAAGTGACCATCCCCCATTCAAGGATTTTGAACTGACCTGGAGTGACACCCGTCTTAACAGAACTCTCGAGAGGCAGTAAATCACCCTAGAGATATTTCCTTGGTGCTTTTGACCACAGAGGCCAATACCCTTTTTAAATAGGTTTGAAAAGAGTCTACAGCAGACGGTAGCGATTGAAAAGTCACGATGGCTTATCTGCTTATTAGATCTCTGGCTCTTGGGCTCTCTGTAAATATCACGTAGTTCATAATGAAGACCACTTTTTGCTACCGGGCCATGGGGGGCAGTCGTACGTGGAGATGTTCGATCACGGTTCGATTACACGCATGGAATGTGCGTATGACTGAGGTAAATAAAATAGGTAAGTACAGGCGGCGTATATCGTGGCAATTTCGTCAACCTCCGGTGAATATATAGGGGAAAAGTGCGTGATGGTCTTAATTAGGATACATGTGTGCCGCGTTGTGTATGCAAAAGAACGCGCGATTTACATTGCACATTCGCGGTGTACGAGTTATGTTAAAGGCGGCACGCCATGCACGGTCATTACGCCCCGATGCGATATGTTTGTTTTAAGCCTAATTATTTTGGAAGGCAAAAACCAACATGCGGGCATAAAATTTGCATGAAACGGACATGTGAAGGAAATGAACTTCACGCAACTTTGTTCCATCATTGTGCAACATAGTACTGCATCCAATTATCCACGCCTTCAAAATCTGCTTCAATCAGTTAACTTACATGAATTACCATAGGACGATGCCCTTATAGTTCGCCCAAATTTTGTGCATATTTTGTTTCGTTGTGAAATATCAGAATGGCAGACTGATTGTCCCATCCATCGTGTTGCTAAACGTCCTTATCCATATTTAATGCGATGCAACGATAACGGCCTCCAGATTATTCCATTCACGCAGAGGATCGGAGTGAATGGAGTGTGTCGAGAAGACGAGGGTTTAGGGAGGACCGTGTCGAAACGAAGAGAGACCTTCCACAGCCCAGGTATGGGGGCCTTCCATCAATGGATCCTGAAAATCTGAGAGGCGGCAGCATCCCTCCACAGATGGAGCAGATCTAAAAAGGATGGACCACGCCCAAAGTTTTCCTCTCTTTTGATCTCAGGCCGCGCCTTAGGTGAAGGTGCCCAAGGGGGTTGCCGGGCATGCCAAGTCGTGACGGGGGTCAGTTTGAAGCAGCTTCCCTTTCGGGCCGCCCAGGTATTCAGATTTGCACGTCAACCTTTTATCGGGCCCTCTTTGTCTTCCGGAATTAGTGGGGGCCAAAAAAATTACCGGGGGTGTCACTCAACCATGGAGATTTATCTAGACAGTATCTGCTGGACGGCTAATTTCTTATTATTTCAAACGTGCAATTTGCTCCTTTCGGGTTGCTGCGAGTTCATTTGCATGGGTGATGTAATTTGACGTCAATAGTCGTTTCGCTAATTTCGCCGCGAGCAATTAGGAATAATAATCTGGACGTCCAGATGTGTGATCAGCTGTTGACGTCACGATTGAAAGAGGGCGACGGAAATTACTGTGCTTATAGTTTTAGAGCTGATCGGGTATTAACATAATAATGTGGAGCTGTCATACTTAGGGATGAGCCTGATGTTGCTGTCCATATTTTGATATTAATGCGGGAATCCGGTCATTGTCGTGTGCAAGTACATGGTGGCTCAAAAGTTGGGACGAGTCGAACAAAAATTATATGGGATAAGTACGGTAAGGTCTCAGTGGATCATAAAACCTCTGTGATTGCATGATACGTATGACGCTTATAAAAAATTCACGAGAGATGTTTCTTTTAGAAAAATATTCACTATTGCAATTGCAGACATTTTGCTCATTTTTGTTTACACAACAAAGCATGAGCATATTTTCAATAACATGATCATTAGTCAGAGTCACTTTCACTGTAATTTTAATATTTCAATATTGGGAATTTTACCTGAATGAAATCAATTATAGCACAAGTACAAAAGGAGATTAATACGAATTCAAGAAAAATAATATGGGAAATGAATCATAACAGACGATGCTAATTAAAATTACGCTATGGTGAAGAATTCGAAGTTATTTATTAAGTAAAATACAATCAGGGTTATTCAAATTCTAAATAACATTTTCCTACAACTGAGTCGAGATAACATCTCTTTTTGCTATATATGATTGCGTATTATTCCACGGCGAGAAAGAAGTTATAAATAAACTCGCAGCTATCTCCTGAATCGATTGGCATCAGCGAACAATATCTGTTCCATATGAGTCAAATTAATGTGGACACCCTATAATATTTATGGTAAGGCCATTCCGTACTTGACATCTGGGGGTTGATCTACACTGATTCATTGGAACGACCATGGAGCTGCCCTTATACGTACGAGAAAACAATAGTTACAGCACTTTTTTCCCGCCCCATTCATCTACGCATTACTACATGGCAAGAACTTTGTTTTTGTCTGCTTTTGCGTCATTGTTTCAATGCAAGACTAGCAATAAAAGGCAGGGTTGAGCATTATTGAATTATTTTATTACTTCCTCCTATACCATGAAGAGAACGTTGATTTTTATTAGTAAAAAGGACCTGACGTCAGATACTTCATCCAGATATAAACCCTAATCCTAAAAGTTGATTTTTGTCTAAAAATCTTGTGTGAAGTTTTCAAAATGCCATCATTGTAACATGGGTCGTTTGTGGCGGTTTTTTTGGCGGGAAAACGAGTGTGGTGGCCCCAAGGGGAGCAGGTGCAGTAGGATTATGGCGCATTTTGACGGGTCTGGCTGGATAAAAGAGGCGGAATCCTGGCCGAGATTGACGTCCAATGTTGCATCGCTCCTTCATTGATGCTGTGTAATTAATCTGACACTCTTAAGAGGTGGCCACGGGGTACCGCCACTTCCGCGTTTCGATAGTGGTGCTATCTACTGGCCGTTTGCGCCAAAAACCAGCGGAAATGTCCAGTTATAAAACAGGCTAGGTGTGGGCGAGGTGACCTCCGACACGCCCTTAGGTTAGGAGGGCCTTCTTTGCCATTTCGGTCCTTTGGGCCAGATGGTTCACCCCTACTCACAATGATGGCATTCGCGGGACTCCTCCCCAATCCTCGAGACATCATGATGTTTCCAGGTGGGCACAATTTGAGGACCCTCGTGACTCACACCATTCTATTCTTGAACTACACGATTCTCCCCTTTTGGAACCTGAGGAACATTACTGTCGCGCACTGCCAAACAGGGCATAAGTTGATATCTCCTGACATGTACCATGTAGGTCTACTGGTTCCAGGCTTCCGTTTGTGGATTCACGCACATAAATTGACATGTGAAATTTCTTGGCCGATTCTTTCGCCGACGTAAAGCTGGGATTTATAGCCTTTTCCATTGCGCCGTAAATTGAGGGATTACCGGCTGCTGTAACACAGGGCCACAGTAACCTGTAGATTACCCCCGGTCTCTTAACTATGCACAAAAGCATCTGCACAAACAAGATCTCTGAGCATGTAAATCAAATCCACCTACATTAAGTTCAGGCGAGAGTTGAATTGCGACAGAAAACATTCCACAGAGTGATAGTTCACGAGCCCTGAAAAAAAGGGACACGTACTGCCAAGCGGTGACATCTTCAAGGTGTAATTACCAATCACCATGAATTACCCAGGATCGCAAACGACCGGGGCGCGCATTCCTATGCGAAGAAACAGGGACACACAAAAAATAATAAATGTTTTTGTCGCCTTGGATTCCAGGCGAGGCGTGTGCTCCGAAGTGAGTTGCAAGGTGTGCGATTGGTGGATGTGCGGAAGGATGAAACTAACCCGCCTCCCAAACCTTGGCATAGTTTTCGCACAAACTTCTCGTATCTTACACTGTATAGCCACGCCTCTCAGAAAGTGGACGTCGTCCCCTTTGATTCACATGTGACGTGCAACATACGCGACATAATATTTTTCAATAAGGAAGATGGCCACTGGTCCTCTCTAGAGAAAATGTGATAATTTTCAGGTCTGAAAAGTGGGAAAGTCCAGAACTTCGGTGACGGGGTCAGCACGATGCCTCGTGAGAAATAGCCATCCTAAATATTCTCCAGCGCTAATTGCTGTCAAATCCTATCCCCGCTTTTATCTCTACGGAATCAAAGGAAAGCGCTTTTACTGCTCATAACAATGTCTAGGCTTTACATCCGAGTTGAAATAATTAAGAGTTGCCTTTTTTTGGACGGAACCCCAAACTTGTTTACTGAGGAAATTATGGCGCGTTGGATGTATACAGCAAATGGAAGGGGGAGAAAATGTAATAAGCTTCTCGGCTTATGTGTAATTCCACGCAGCCTTCAGGTAATGACTACTGAAATAATTTTGGCGAAATATTATGAACCACACTTAAGGTCATTCAACTGATTGCATGGAACATTAATTAGATGCAATCGGACATAACAGTACGGTACCCAACAATCTTTGAATCTAGCGATGAATTAAATATTAAGCAGAATTTTATGAGAAATTGATCTAGTTCGCAAAATCCAACTGCTGCAGAAAGAGCTAAGGCAAAGATGTATCCCGCTGATGCAACAATGGGCGATCATAAGCCGAAGATTAGTACACGAGCAGGAAGCAAAAGCTGGACAGTCATGAACTCGGGGGAATGATTTGCAACATTGAGTTTGCATGAGAAGTTAATCTGTCTATTCTCACCTTGTCTGCCATATGCCTTACGAGATGATGATCTGTAGCCGTTGACAAAAATTTTGGTACGTATTGTACAATCCTGTGGGCAGACCAAATGACTGCAAATGCACTCTATTTGCCCTGCACGTACCTCCCTGACTATTGGCAACCAGCATGGGGGCGACAGCCTTGGAAAGTCTGAAGAATCGCATTATAGCACCGCATATAACTCATCGTACCATGCAAGCAAAAATCTTATGTTGCAAGTCATCTTCGATCACATCCCATCACAATCAGCGTGAAGGCCGTCAACTGCAAGAATCGAAATGCCACCGGTCCCCATGTGCTTAATTGCCACCCGTCTCCGAGTCAATTTGAAGCCTTATCATATAATTTCCTAGGCAGCATATATGATGTGGGTTCAAGTCGCGCAGGTTCTCCCACGCAGGAAACTTTCTTATTTCTCTGTTTCCGCTTAGAAGAAGTTGCTGTATATCAGTAAGGCCATCTCCATCAGAGGACTTAACAGTTACAAATCAATGCAGAACGGTAGCTCCGTCAACAAAAGTCCATACTGGCACAATGCAGTATTTTTATGTGGAAATGGAACACGTTTTACCAGGGCGATTTAAGGCTCGTTCCAACGAGATAAATGACCCCCGGCTTTTAAATTATGGCTTAATACGAACGAAATCATGTGCGCTGTATTCTTAAAGTATGGGGCCCTGAAGCGGCGTTTTTCAAACGGTGGCGACGTACCAGTGAACCCACGATCGCCTTAATTAGCTAGTAAGAAATACGGTTCGGTTCGGCCCACATTTCTCCAGCGGACGCGGAATTAACCGCAAGTGACCAGCGAGCGTTACCAACTTGTCGCGAATTTTATTTACGTCCACTCTGGGTCTTTTTAACCGCTCGGATGGTGGAAAAATAAAGGGTAAAGATTTCAAGTAGCGGTGGAATTAACGAGCCGATAGTATCACAGAGCTGTCCTCCGAGCCGCCATCGCAGCATTTAGTCCATTCTTATTTATGAACGGCGTGAAATCGGAGGCACAAAAGTACTATTCGAGGCACTTAATCGGCTTAGAAGAAACAGCAAGTTGAGAGATGCCAAATGTATATAGGCTCAGAGGTGAAAACCCACGCTTTATTTGTGACCAGGCCTTGCGCCGACACCCACTGTTGATAGTAGGAGACTCTTAATCGGTCGCGATGTATTCCCTGCTGTGTGGTCTTGTTATTTCAAAGACGAATAATCGGTTTGGATCAATCTGTGCAATTCTTAACTCAATTCAGTCTATAGTTGCAATTGTGGCTTGAAATTATATTTGTAGAGAATTGGGTGTTGGTTTTAACTAGGAATGTTGACAATGATTGGGCTGGAAGGGTCTGTGGGTGTTCCTCCATCTCTGACCTTCTATTCTGAGGGCAATAAAATTAGTTCTGCTTATCAATTTATAGCCAGCTTTTGTTTACCATGTTTTATAGCTGTCGTAATTAGAAGCTATTCATTATCGGATTACTAAAAGCGGTGGCTTATTAATTCGACTGTAAAGGCAGAGGTGTCAAGCCGATACCAGAGAGACGTGGGACCACCTTCGCCGTTTCAGGAGCTGGCATTAGTATGAGGAAGCCGTTTCTGCAGCGATCTCCCGTTGAGTGGCTTATGACAAGAAATGCTACCATTTGCTTGTCGCGGGATAACAAGCTCTGATAAAAATTTCAGAGGTGTGGTTTGCAAGGTAGCTGCAACACACCCAGCACTGGAGGGCAATATGAATACCTGGGAGATGTCCTGGGAAACTCGATGCCCACTCTTGATACGGCTCGTAAAATATGAGGTGATCGATATTTCCGGTCCGCTCCTGGCAACCATGCTATAGGAACTGACGGCTCCTTTCAGATGTCATTGTTGCAAACGAGAAGGCAGGGCAGCCACTCATTTTCGCCATAATGTGCCCTAAGTTGCTTGTCTCCTCGGGTCAGTACGTGATATCAATGCAAGTGATCTGAAACTGAAACAAAAATTTCTAAAAAAATGACAGAAGAATCTAACATGACTGATCAATATTGTCACAGGACACTTCTGCTTGAACTGTGCCTGTGAGTGTGTAAAATGAGCTTATTTCCTGGATTCCATGGGCGGAACTGAGGGTCGTTCAACTTCACCACTTCCTTACCTAAAAATTTCCTTCCAAAGTTCTGCTCAGCTCTACTTTACAAGGTGGCAAAAAAAATCATTTGGCCGAGCTTCATTAGACCACGGATGTGGGACAAGAAGAGGTTACAGTTGGCAAAACAAACGCGTCTTTCACCACCTTTCATGCGTACCTGCGGAACCGATTTTGCGTCTCTAATCGGCGAGGATCCCAAAGGGGTAACAATGTTTTTTTTTAAGATTTCATGCGCACATTCCGGGACTGACTTATTTTTTTCTGTAAACTGATAAGAGAGTTAATTACCTAGAACAGCGGGGGAACCACGAACCAAGAAATTGTCGGAGTCTTGTAGCTTATTAGTCGAGAGTATCCAGGGCACCTCATTAGGAAAGAAGAAATTAAGGTTTGTCACAATCAAGCGTTATCAGCTGACGTCAGCCTAAGGCGCACTGCTGGAATTAGACGTGTTGTCGTACTATTAACGTTATTTTTTCGACAATACCCGTGTGTTTTCCAAGTGAAAAAAGCAGCTCTAAACCGATTTCAAAGACCGATTAGAAACGCCTCGTTAAGGGTCTGAGAAACGATCGACACTTTTACTTCCAAATTAACATCCGCGTCATTAGGATGATTGGAAACTGTGACGTATCCCCGTGTTTTGGAGCCGGTTTCATTAGAACCCACGCAGACTTCCGATGAGTCAGACAACGCTGGACTTTTTGGATCAGTCAGGTCAAAACTGTGTCTCCTGCCCAACTAATCTCAGTTCTTTTCCTATGGGTGCCTTCTTGGATAAGCACTTTCATTTATCTTGGCCCAGTAGCAGGCTGCAGCGGTAGGTGGCCCTTGGATGAAATATCGCACCTATCATTAAGTTCCGGCCGGAGAGCCATCAATCTTGGGGAAAATTTTAGCGACTTATTATTTTAATGACTAAGGGCGCATTGGATATCGGGGGTGGTGGCTTTCATTTTAGTTCATTAAAAAGAAAGGTGCTGGTTCCTGCCCGGGAGTGCATGAATAACCCAGTTCTGATAAATATTTCGGAATGTCCGATTGTTTCTTCAGATCTGGGTCGAGTTCGGGTCAGTGACGTCATTTAGATTTGATGCAATTGCGGAGTGATTTACTGGTTTTTCATGCATTCGGGATCAGATAGCGAGGCATGTTCGTATATTTGTCCTGCATAATATGTCCACATGACCAAATCAAATTACAAGCATGATACGTGAAATAGTGTATGCTTAGTAGGAGCGCATCTATCCGCATCGTCATCTCAGGAGACCCGAACGCAAGTGACCCAATACATCAAAGTCATTTGAATTCCACCTGGAGGAACTTATCGTGGATCAGTAGGCAACCAAGCGCGCACCCTGACTGTGCAACTCCTGTTGGGGGGAGCCCTTATCGACACGTTCGGTGTAATTGGCAATAAGAGGAAGGGAAGGACCCCCGAAAGGGTTCGTGGGACACACTTAATTCGGGAAGATTGACAACGAAGCTGATTCAATACGGGGGTTCCTACCTGCCTTATATTATAAATCCGGGCTGAAGGATGACCTTTGGTCCGATTCAGTTAGTAGATGGAAGGACCCCCCCTGTGGCGACCTTCTCCTTGACCCAATCCAGTAGGGGATGCTGCACCCCTGCAGGTATCAGCTGGACGTCGCCAAATTTCCAGTCTCCGGGACATGATGTAGGAAGACCGCATGACGTCTCTCTTGGCCATTGTTCTCGGAGGACCTCATGTCGACGCACCAGGTCACGGCTTGTAGGGTGCACGGACCTTGTCTTCGCTGGAAATGGTGATAAAAATGTATTGCTCTTGACTCGATGGCCTCTGGGCATGAATGGGTTCCCCACGCTTCCAGGAGGTGACCTTAGAAACACACAAGTGATAATCAGTCGCCTTTCCCTTCTGTACTGGCTTCAAATATCTTTCGTGACATGTTCTATTGTTTCGCCGAGGGTTATTTACGCTCGTTTCATAATCTCTTGTTTCGTTTGGAGCCTAATTTGCCATTGGTTTTATTCTCGCGAAGAAAAAGAGTCCTGCATCGCGTGCCCGGCCCCTCAAAGGAAGATCAAGGCTTTGGTACAAGGGTCGTGATGGACGTTAATGAGGTTGGCTCGTGAAAGCAAGAAACTCGACATGCCACGAACAAATTAAAACGCACGCTTCTTTGGCCAAAGCGCACTTAAGAATTCAAGTCTTTCGCCGAAAAGAAACGCTGCTGGGAGATACTGGCTTCATCCCACGGGATTTTTCATCAACGGGCTTTAATGAAAGGAAATGTTGAGCCTCAAGTCCAGTCCACAATTCGCTGCCTCGGTGTCCGTCTTGACACCAGGGTTTGTCACCAGGGACGTCGCTTTCCTTTGCGACCAAGGAGCAGGATGATAAGTCCGCCACACTCTGTCCTGAAGACTCATAAGGTTGCCTTAATGGACTGAGGCCACACGGGCTGGGCTGGTTCTTGCCGATTTTTGAGGTCGACACAATTACGAGGCCTGCTTGCCACCACCCCCGCCGTGCCCTGTCCTTCCAGAACCCGAACCACAGTCCATCTCTGTGTGATGGACGTTGATGAGCTCTCCTCCTGGGCCTACCCCTCATGCAAAAGACACTCGGCTTTTGACGAAATGTCTTTCCATATAATGGGTTGGGTTCCCCCAATACCGGTGTAAGCCTGATCGACCTGACCTGTACGCCTCTCTCCATTGTCCTCACTCTGTTTATACCACCGTTACAGGTAACCCAGCCCCGTTTAGCATATTATCCGATCCGTCGATGACCTCAAAAAGAGCTTGGGACATCACCTGTTTGCCGGCCAGAGAGTGACAAGGGCTGGGGTCCGGCCCCGGGGCGATGGTAGGCAACCCCCTCCCAGCGGATTCCATCTGGCCCCATGCATGCTCTGGAGTGACGCGTAATAATGATAAGGGGAAATGAGGATATGGGCCCCGTACCAGGGTTCGCCATTAACCACCGACCGTACGTGGGAATAGACCTTTTCATCCTCTGGGGGTATATATAAGAAGTGGCGGGACACCCCAGAAGAAGAACGAAGGAGAGAGAAAAAAATAAACCTAGGGAAGATGCTGGTGGTCATTTGGAGTGAAAGCATCAAAGACACTCTGGCTAATTAGACGGGCCTTCTCATCAGCCGCTGTCTCTTAATCTAAAATTATATCATTAACTGAAAGAGACAGCTTGAATTCTAGGCCGTCTGGTACTCTCTTTCTGATGCGCGTGAAGGTGATACTAAGAGGATATCTTGTTAATTAATTTTGGTCCTCACCTCTGGAGGATACAAAGAGAAATAATTAGAGCTGATTGAGATAAGCACTGCGAATGCATCTGAAAGATATGCACTCTGATGAAACCTGTCGCCGAGTACAAAGTATCCTTTATAAGGGAATACATTGTTTCGATTCTCTGCCTCGTATAGTGCATCTATAGAACGGCGTAGCTGCTGCTTCTAATGTTGTTCTCAGTAGAATGCTACCATAAAGTGCAAAACTCACTTGTGATTCTGAATCTGAAAAATCGGCGACAATCAGTGAAATAAATAAATACGACGATCAGTATGAGATTAGCTGCTGGGACTGCAATTATTTACTGGAGTGTAGGTCTTCCACGTGGGAGACGCCCGACAAAAACCTCTTCGTCAGTTCACGAAACAAATGATATATTATGAAAGGCCAACGGAGCGACCCCGAAGAACTTAAAGCACCGCTCCTAAAATATGGGTAACTCTTCTTTTTTAAAATACGGATATATGAGTTTGTCTGAACTTGACGCCTGCACCGAAAAGGCCGACCTAATTTACTTTCGGTGCCAACGAACCATATGCAAGTCCTTGCAGATTTGTAGGCGTATGTATGGGGAAAGATTATGCTCGAGGCAAACCCTCATTTCAGAAGCAGGCTGTGCTTACGTGGACATTTCCAAGCTCGTTACCAGATCGCACTTCTTCGTCCAATTCCAAGACGCTCATAAAACACCACAAGTCTCATCATTTTTCCTTAGGTTTTTTTTCTAGTGTTTGTATTCACGCCCACCCATCCAGTTGGGCCCTGCTTTGCAACCACAACCAGGCCGATTATCATCCGATTCTAATTATTTATCACTGTCGCGCTCTTAATTAACGCGTATTGTTCTTTTTGGACAGCTGCTGTCCGGCAGTTAAGAGTAAAATATTCTCATGACAACTTCCATTTTTGGAAGGTGGTGGCGACCGAATCCCTTTGTTATACGAGATTCGGTGGGGTTTGACAGGTTGAGGATTATTGGGCGCTTCAATATTGCTTGCCCAATTATTATCGTCATAAATTGTTGCCTTACGTGGATCCCCAGTTTTTTATACTTATTTTTTTACGGCCGGTAGCAGTATTGTCTTTGTCCCTTGCACTAATTTGGAAGGAAGCAGCGTTTCTAAATCAATCACCCTCTTCTTTTTGTTGGGCCTTTTATTTTTTCTGAAGCTGAGAGATTGCTTATTGCTAAGCTAATGAAGAAAACTTCCTACGTGCCGAAGGAGGATTAATCACGTGAGGTTTGTGTGGCGCCACACAATGAGAAATCCGGAATACCGAATAAGCAGCCCGCCATCGATGATGCGCAGATAAGCCAGTTTTCTGGGCGAGAAGTGTCGCCTAGGCCCTAAGGAGAAGACCCGAAACCCAGTGATGCATTATACATACCTTCAAAAAACACGAACTAACCGGTCGCTAGACCCGAAGCATTTTTGAATAGCATCGGTTTGCAAATTGCTCCAAGTGTAGGGCCGGACAGCCCTTGAGTTTTGCTAATGTGCCACCCACGAAGTGAGGCCGAAGGAGTGAAAAGAGTCACGAAAGGAGTCAGGCCTTTTTCTTTTGCAAAATTTTTTTTGCAACGAAGAGTCACCCCCTCAACCCTAGAGTTAGTGACTTACAAGGGCGAATGAGCGACGAGCCCTGGAGGTGTCGGTACCTAGAAACGCCCTTCCTGCACACCTTCGTACGTGTATTATACTGACGCATCGTGTCCCGTTGGCCGTAAATAGCCAAGTTTGATCGATGAAAGGATGGGTGTTCGGGGTTCCTTTCCCAATAGACCTGTGACCTCGCGGGGGCGAATGGCTGCCCAAAGTGGAAGGTGACGCTCCACCAAACCATAAAAACAACCCAAATCTCTCGTAAGACGATACTGGCCCCGAGACGCCCAACACTAGGTGACAGACCCGAGCAATAAAAAAAATAGTGGTGGACCATGCACAACCGTGCATAAGTCAATCTGGAGATAAATAACTTTCATTCCCAACACACATCCTGTCGCTTAGATAAGAAGTAGAAATGTCCATTGATCCTCTCTGCTCAATAGAGCTCCCCTGGTCCTGTGTCCATTAATCATACGTGTCTAACCGGGTATGGACATCACAAAAGCGTGCTTTGCCAATCAGGAGGCCAAAAAGTGACCACGTATCGGGCAGTGACATCTGGAATATTAGATGTAAGTGGTAGTAATGGAAGATGCTTGTAACCTTCCGGCCAAGTCGTGAGGATTGTATCAGTTTGGAAGGGCGACTTTGAGGGGGTCCTTGGAAAATAAACAGATTCCTAGCCCTATTATCGATACTCTTCCGTTATGTTATTACCTACCTGATGAGCTTAAAATGCAGCCTCGGATCCAGATAAAGACATCAACCTCCCGGATCTTTAATTTGTTCAGAACGAGACTTAGCGGGCTATCCACACAGCTTCTTTGAAATAGGAAGGCTTCTCATTAATCCCATTTCGATTCCGAAGGAGCTGCAGGAACCTAATGAACCAACTGGGCTCTTAGCCAACAAGTCCCGGTTTTTTTAACGCTGATAATCCGATCAGATGGCCTAATAGTAAAATATCTGTCCGTGCAATCGTCAATATCAAGGTTGTCCCAAGGTGGCGACTCTCAACCGGACTGGCCTGTACGTCTTGTACAGATAACCAGATCTAATTAAAAGTCCGGAAGCTCTTAAAATATGGAACTGCTTGGTTGCTCCCATAATGTGTCCAGATTTGGGCCATGGATTGGAAGCCCCTCAGGTTTTAATGGGATCTGGTTTTTGGTGGACCTCACACATGGCAGCGGATAACGGTTACTTCATCAGCCGGCCCCTAGAGGGCGCCTCCGAAATGGAAATAGATTATTTGAGCACTCCGCAAAATGATATGTACTCCTTAGAGAAAGCCTCGTGAGTCTTCAAAATTAGCCCCACAAGCTGATACACTCTTGTAAGTCGTGCACACGTTCATCGGGAAAGCCGAGTGGTTTTGACAGGTCAAGGATCCCCGAGGCTTTGAGAGAAGAAGGAACCTCCTGCTGTTCGCCTTTCATCGCCGCCGGTCTATTTTTCAAACCACTCGGCAGCCCAGTTTGAAGCTGCAAATATGAAGCCCGCGGAAGACACTCGGGAGCTAAGGTATGACTCCTGTCCTGAAAACACTCCACATGATGGTACGAAGAAAATGCCCTCAGTTCACAACTGTTTTATTTATTTTCACAATTGAATATACGCGTAAAATCATCATTGGTAGGTACACGACAACGTGGAACTATACTTTAGCCCCAGTGCATCTCCTATAGGCGGAAGGATATTTTTGCACGCACGTTGGAATGATTGGAGTATAATCGGTCGGATAATTATTTCCTCTATGACGCTAATATCAATCACAGTATTTATTTTCCTCTCGGCGTTGGCTTGCTGGCGGGAAGAAGGCATCGGATGCGCCTGCTGTCAATGCCTGTCGATGACAAATCGTAATCTGGACCGTGATGGATTGCTCGGGATGCTGCTACATGAGCGATGATTCAAAAAGCAACGGCCGAGGAGCCCAGGGAGGGAAGGCTTTGAGGATCACCGAAGCCACCAGTCGCCAAGGCCCTGTCAATAAGATTAAGCGATGTCCGGCCTCTCCGAGCATCCATCATACACACTGCTCACCTCAGAGAGAGCAAAGAACTCTTTGGGTCCAGCCGGAACTGCAATGTTTCACACTTATCCCTAGTGTCATCTGGGCGTGACCTGGGATGTGAACGAGAATCTGCAGTAAATTAAATGCCGTTTGGAAACGGCACTGAAAAGCGCGAAATAAAATATTAACGGATTTACTGGGCGCCAGAAGAAAAATGGCGGGGCACTATTCTCATTAGTATAATCTGGATGGCCTGGCTGGGTTTTCCATTCCTTCAAATCGCGGTGGTTCACCAGCCCATGACCACTTTTTTACCTTACAGGAGAGCTCGCAATTATCTTGCAATTTGTACCAGGCTCAAACCCTTAGATTGTGATGATAATTCTCAGACCACTTAAATGATTCTTTACACCTTAATTATCAAAGGTAGGAGTGTGGCTTTGCTCCCAGAAGGTGAGAGACTTGGTTCAGAAAAGAATTGAGGCGATGAAGTTCGCATCTTGATAATTTATGATCTCCTTACGAGTTCTAGTTATTCAGTCTGAATGTCGTTTCGTGCACCAGACTTAATTATTTCACAGAATGTGTAATACACTGTAAGAGTTTACAGCATAGTTTCAACGTTGAATGTGTCCCCAACACTGACAATTTAAAATTCATAAAATAAGCAGATGCGTATATTGCATGAAATTATTCACTATTCCAACTAATTTTATGCACACAATTGATACTATTTGTGCAGTAGCCTGCGATATATATAATTATGCTGATTAGTGCATATTTTTAATTCATTAGATGCGTTTAGTGAATTATGCCCCAAATGAATATTTTTATGCATTTTGACACTGTATGCACCAGTACTAATTGATTGAAATTACTCAAGTTGTTTCCCCTCACTGTGTAGTAGTCTCTGATGGTTAGACAGCACGTCGCAGTGTCACCCACAAGTCCAACCCTCGACGCACAAAGTCATTTAGAGATTCCACCTCCTTCCTCCCCCCCACCTAAGACGCCCTTAAGGAATGAATGATGCCTCTTTCTGCAGAGTTGATACTCGAAACACGTGTGCCCCATCCATGCCGCGATGTCAATGGACGAATGGATAATGAAGCTTCTTTAGGAGGTTTCGCGGTGGGACGCCAAGGATCTGCATTCAGTTTCGGTGCCACGCTAAAAGGGACCACCCCGAACCTCCAACTTTTCCATTATTCGTCAAACACCATACTCCCGGATGGTGCACACACGATGCTTTAAATTCGAATACCAAGGCTTAATTTGTCACCCAAGGGAGGTGTAAGGTCTTTCAACGTTTCAAGGGAGTGGTGCCAACTGAAGGGGGGCCTCCATTGAACCCCATCCCAAGTAGGCAGATATCTCTCTTTGAAGACCCGGTGTGAGTGGCAGTTGTGGGTTCCGAGTGTCGAGTCGGCACCATGTCCAAAGGAATAATGTGGCTCCTTGTGCGCTCCTTTTCGGCTCCACGTCTTGTTTGCTGTACGTTGGCAGGTGATGCCAATACCACTGCGTCATTATTCTGCTTACACGTGGACAAAAGGGTGTAAAAAATCATGGCTCACGACACTTTGCGCAATGGTCCATCTTTTTCTCTTGCAAAGCACACTCTTCCCTCTTCTTCTTTTTTTTTTGTTGGCTTTTGGTCACTTGGAAACATGGCGCGGGCCAGCGTGCCTAATGCTTCGTGCACGAAGGGGCTGGATAATTACCGAGTTCCGTCCCGGCCAGCCTGTCATTTGGAGCGGACGCCCTCCCTTCTTCTCTTCTCCTTTTTTTTATATTCTTACAACCTCTCCTGGGGCCAGATTGGAGCGAAAGTTTTTCTAAATGGTCACAGGGACTATTGCTGGAGATGCACAAAATTTCAAGTCTCTTCAATATGTAATTCAATTATTTTTTGGTCAGAATTGAACATTGTTGCTGATTCTGACATTAGTTCGTTTCTAAGGTTGAATACGACCTGCATTGTGTCTTTGAATAGATCTAGACCACCCTGAGGCAGACAGTTTTTAGCATTCTACACTTGTATACCAATCGTGTTTCCACAGTCAATAAAAGCACAGTTTTGGTCGCAATTAACAGGGGATAGTGACAGATTTAGAACTTGCGCTTTCTACTGGTTGGCCTAGAATCGGTTGGTCAAGAGTGTGATTGATGTAAAGGTGAGTCATTTTTGTAAATCATCGGGAGAAACGGAGCGTACATCATGGCTTCTCGCTTGACATTTACGTTCCCTTTGGTACCAAAAGCTTTTCAGGAGAATCAGGATTGAGCATAAACCATGAGTGATAACATCTAAACCCGTTCTCAACTCTGGACAGTCCGTTTCAAACGACGAAGGGTTTTGATTTCCTAAATATAGAGGTCGGGACGAAGGTAAGGCCAAATTCCGCCCTGTTCTAAGGATGGTTCGCCAATTATTTCCAAGAAACCATAAGTATAACCACGCAAAAACTCATTTTTAAAGGTGACTCATCCCGATTGTTTTTCTGTTCAATCAAATACCCATATTCGGTGTTCTGGAGCCAACAACCACGAGCTGCGACCCGGCCCATGGTCCTGCCTGATTGCTATTGTAAGGTTTTGCCGAGGTTAATAACTTTTCCCGATAAAGCAACTCGATTGACCCAGTTTCAAAATTGCTAAACTCTGACTCATTCTGGCGAAAGACATTGTTACATGTCGCCTTATTTTTTTTTCAATGGTCATCAGGTACAATATGCAGAAGAAAGACCGATCCCTTAGTGGGCGGGCAGGCCTTAGGATGACAATTTTATTGCATTGATTAGCATACGCCGAACGCACGTGACATCTCTTAATTAACACATAAAAGAAGGGCGGATTCCAAGGCGGGCAGGCCGCGTTGGTCGTTGTAACATTGCTGGTGCAGCAAGTGGCAGGCCTTTCAAATATGGTGGGAGGGGGGGGGGGAGGTTGAAGAGGAAAGGAGGGGGGTTTACCACTTCAGGGGGCCCGTTTTTTCGTCCATCTGGACAGGGGAACATTGTTTCAAATGGCCATTCATGTCAAAGGGGTAATATAATGACGGTTACAAAAGCTGATCTAATCTGACTCTGACTATTGTAATTTACAAATTGCGGTTATTGTATGTTCAAATAATAAGTGAATTTATTTCACTCCTTGGCTATAACAATTTTATGGACGATCTGAATGACTATCCAACAACAATTGCGGTCAGTTACATGTGCGTGTTTAAAGGCGTGATAAACCGGAGCCAATTCATTGCACGGTGCTGCATTGGACATAGGGAATACCGGCCACTCCCCTCCAATTAAACGGATTCATTTGCAGCACGCAAAGGTTACCGCTCTTTTGGGGCAAAACCCTCTACTGTTGAGCTGGACTACACGCACCGTCGCTTGTAGAGTCTGGCTGCATCATCTCGTGTCCATCAGACAGAGACCTTCGATCTCTTCATCCTTCTGCTTCTCCGAAGGGGGAAGCTCAACGTCCCTCGAGGCAAAATCCAAAATGATGTATGAAGGGTGACGCATCTTGGAAGAAAGAGTGCTATACAAGAGGAGAGGGGGGGAAATGTTCGAAGGCGGAGAAGAGTCACTCCCAAACGCCTCTATTTTTTGGGGCTCACCTCGCACCTATGACCTCGAACATGGGTGCCCAATAAGGCAAAGAGGAGGACTGTAGTGAGGAGCAATTGTTTTGTCAGCAACTCATCGATACAATTGAAGAACCTTTTAACGCCAGCCATTTTTATAGGCGTTAATAATGGTGTAACTCTTGCTCGAGCAAAAGAACAATGGGGTTGGGCGGATATCATGGTGTCCAGTCCAAAAAAACACGAAATTACGTAATTTTCTATTAGCTGGTGTTATCGCAGGTTGTACGTGGAAAGGTTTCAGAAACAAAAAGCCAAAATAATTAGTTTTTCCCGGTCCGATGTTTTATGCAGTTAATTGTCAAAAAGGTAGGCAGAACTTGCCAGTGAGTTGAAAGTTTTACCACGAAAAATATGAATCCATGAATATTTATTTTTATGTAGATTTGCCCATTAATATTCATTCCCACGTACCGTTGGCCTCAAAAAATGCACAATGCACATTAATAGAAGTTGTCCATCTTTCTTGGCTGCAATATAGTGACCAGCGCTAGAGTGTCTGGTTTGAGCCCACGTGTTCCAAAGACTTGAATGGAGGGATGAAAGAGGATCGTGTCTTTTGAACGAGGCAAAAATCTTCTTTCATGAATGGAGGTCCTCCTAGGCTAAGGTCGAGGCTGGCTGGGGACAGGATGGGATTATTCGGCGGGGCCGGAGATGAATGGGAGGGTGGAAACAAGACAGGTTGGTCCCTCCCTGATTGTTTGGGCAAAAGCGATTGCGGATTGGCAGCCAGAGCTGACCTCGCCTGACCTCCGCATCCGTCTCTGCTGCCAGGGTCGACGTTGCCAGCGTGGGCACCCAAATCCTCAGACCTCCGGGCCATTCGTGCCTTCCCAGGCTACATTGTCACCAACTGTACCGTTACCATAGTTAAATGACGCGTAACACTGAGATTTTGGGCCAAAGTGCGGTGGTCCGAAGTGCCGGCAGCTTGAAGAAAGAACATTTTTTTTTCGTGTATCTTTCTATGGAAGGAAGTGTGCGCGGCATGGGGCTGTCACGCGCACGCCGGCCGCGTGGCCCCTTCACTTCTTCGCGGGACACAAGAAGGGCAGGGCTCCTCCAGAGATGATGTCCAGGGAGGGGCGCAACGTAGTGCCATTTTCGGCACGTGCTTGACTAATTACGAGAATCTCGGATTTGATTAAGGAAAAGATCCGTACTCATTGTTTGTGCGTACCATAAAGTTGATTCTATGGCACCCACTGGAAGATGCACCTGCAGCATCATCGTTGGGTCCTGCCAATATCTCCGCCCTCGAACCACTAATTCCCGAGTGGTAATTTCCCCTTGCCACCCCCGCCCTTCTCTTCATCTGACAAGGAAGGTCAGGAAGTGGTAATTCCCTCCGCCCGGTTTTTTCCATTCCGAGTATATGGCGCCCATTAGTAAGTACAAGATGGCGACTGCCTTTTTATTATTTAAATAATTTTATACCTTGGGCAAGGACACGGGTGTTGGTAATGACAGGGGAGAAGACACTTCCTCGAGAGATAATATCGCACCCACATGTAGTACATGGTGTGTCAAAACCTTTCTGACTCACCCTGTAGGCTACATTTTCAATAGGATTCATGCGGGGGTGAGCACCCCAGCCTCAACTTTTAAAGCGACCGGGTAAAAACCGGAGCCACGGATACGCGCTCGGGTCTCTTATCTCATCGACGATTCCCAGGGTCAAAGGTCACAGGAAGGACACGCATTTGGTCAAACCATCCCCCCTCCGGACATTTGAAGTCACGCGATGTGTGGCTGCCACCGGGCCGATACATCGCATTAATATCTGTCCACTGAAACAAATGGAAGGCACGGGGGCTCTGGACGTCTATAAGGGTCTAATGAATGCGTCCCTCTAGATATCCGGCTCCAACAATCACGACTCAAATTGTTCTCGAATAAATTTTTTTCTGGACCTGGCTAATCCAGCCGGTGTGTGATGACCACCACTGTGAACCTGGCAGCCCGTGAGGAATGGCTTACTTATGCATGCATGCCACAACCTGTGATTTGTAGGTCAAATTTAAGGCGCCAAATGGCCTAATTGGAGACGTAACACAGCAGTGTGTGGATCGAGAAATAATTAGCGACCGAATTCGCAATTAGGCTGCTACAGGGTGGTACACTGTAAAATACCAGCTTGCCTAGCGTCCTACCTGTAGGACACTTGTACAGGTAGATTTTTAGTCCAAAGGTTAGTTGACTCATTTGCTCATAAAATATTGAATAATCTTCTTACATACATAAAGAAAGCAGAAATTTTGTTGTATATGTATGTTACGGAGCATACAGTCTGTTAAACCAAAGAACGATCTGACGTCACACCAGCCGTGTTATCTGAGCATGCGCAGTAGTATGCATAACGATTCGGGGACATGATTGGAAGAAAGCCGGGTAGAGGCGGGGCTGAACGTGACGTCAGATCGTTCTTTGGGGTAAGGACTGTACCTAACTTACTTCCGGACTACTGAGAGTCCTGAAACTTGGCACCCTGTTGGCTTACGTGCTGCCGATTCAGGAAAAAGTCCCAAAACTACACTTTCTTGAGTCTAAATACCTAAAATTTAGAATTTCTTATTTGGTGTCTCATCTTCGGCAATTGGGGCCCAGATTTCATTTATTTATCAATCACCGAAGAACGGGTCCCCTGCTAGTTCAGGTTGAATGAAACGTTACTTTGAGTTCGTTCAACTGAATATTTTTTATTGTACTGTTAGGGCTGGAATATTCGCATTTGTCCGAGTAAACAAGATTGAGACGAGCCGTCATACCCTTCTCCGGTTTGGCTGACCGACACACTGTAATTATCGAGAAAGGTTAACTAGTTGAAACAGACTTGCCACGAGCTATAAAATGAGGTCCTCAGTCACTGATTTCAACATATTACAAGCCCCATTCATCAACAGTGTACCCAAGGATGTACCGACGGGGGGGCAACGGCAGCGTTACCATCCCCCCAGTAATTATCATACACGTTTGAGAAATGTGGGCCCAAGTTTTAAATAATTTTCAGGGAGCGAAACGGCCAAATGATGTAATCTCTCAACTGGCAGAATCGCTCAGGATCAGGTAACACTAAATTCACATCGCATTAATAAGGCCCCAGTATGTGCCAATTACGTCCTAGATAATCTGGAAGCTGTACTTTGGAAGACACTCCTGTCTTGTTGGGGTCACCCCCAGCAACGTGGGTCTTCGGCCCAATAAATATCTCTCCACTCATTATAATTAATGCGCGATAAAATCGCGTTGAAAGGTAAACCGCATCGTAATGTGAGCGTGCACATGTTTGTCTGCAGATATATTATATCTAGGGTGCGAGTCTACAAGGCGAAACCTTCACTTCCCGGAAATATATAGCCGTGTCTACCAGATAAATCAAGAGTCTCTGATGTGGGTTTTTCTACCACCTTTTATCTTTATGCATTTTTTGGATAGGGGACTCTGACTCACCCTGTACGCACATTGGCACAAAAATTAAAGACTTTATTAAAATTTTGATTGATAATATTGGGAGCCCCCAGACCAGGCCTCTGTCATTATCGACGGCCGACTAATTGGCGCAAAATGGATTCCTAGACCCCATGTTTTACAGCCCTTTTTACCTGGGCCTAATTTTCACGTCAGGTGCGGAAGATCTATATAACGCCAAGGCAGCGATTCCGTTTGACATGACCCATACATCACTCTTGGACGGTGAGACTCGCTCGTAAACTTCAATCACGGGGTGATTACTAATTTAAGCAAATGAGGGAGCCTGCAGGCTGTGTGGGTGAACCCGAGTCATACCAAATAGTTTTTCTGCAGGTAACTCCGGGAGCCTACAATGTTTAATTATCGCCGTTTTGAAAGTGCGGAAGACCACACACTTGGTCCCAAAAAGTGTCAATTGGCATCCTATAGCGGGTTGGATTGTAATCCACGGACCACCTGAAGTAACGTAGCGTGAAAACGTTTTCTTTAACGTCCTAATTGGACTCGGGTTATGGGTGACCTACCATTCCGGTAGGTCCTTTTTTTTTGGAAAAAAAAATATTTGACGCCCATCTGCTTTTTTCCCCCTATAGGAACGATCCTAACGCGATTGTTGCTAGCAATTATTATTCCAGCACACGCGGGCAATATATTACCCCATAAGTGTTTTGTTACGGTATCAATTACACGCCTTATTACCGGACGATTAATCTGAAAATATGGAACTCCGGTTTGAGAAAATTAAGCTGAAAGATAAGGCTTTAGATTTGGCCTCTTTTTATCCGAGCCATCGCCGCCATGGTCATTTCGACCTGCAATGGGCGGGGAGAAAAAGTACTTTGAAACTAATGAACTAGTGCCGCCAAAGTGGCCAAAAAGTGTGCTGTTGTTCGTTTAAGGTGGTCTAATGGTTCATTAATGCCTTTACTTGATGAGTACTGGCAGAAAAGAGATTTGGGGAAATCTGCGTTTACTAAGGCGCCGCCGTGTGAAGTCTATGGCTGACATGATACTAGGGCAAATAACAGATAACTCCACAGGAGAAATCCACTATAGTCCAAAAAACCAGTTTCGAGATAATCCTCCGAAGAGAGAAAATTCTGGCTTGCTGGCTCATTATTGTGACCGGTGTTTACACACCGCTGCGAGTACAGTTTAACAACAATCATCCGCATGAACTGGTGCTATGAATAGACCAGGGCGATATATTTGCCTGTAATTCATTTAGAGGTGGGGGGACACAATGGGCGCAAAGACACCTTCAAATTAAATGTTAACAGCTTCACCCCCTTGGCTCCGAAATGGAAGGCGAGAGAGAAGGTGGGGAACCATAGTGACAGTGTTGCATCCTGATTAATGTTGAATGCTGAGTTTTGGACCAGACAAAACATGAAGCAAGATGGCCTCACGCTGGGTGCGGAGATCCCGACCGATTCTCCCTCTGGAGGAGAAGGATGGACCCTGGGGTCAAAACTAATGAGATTTTGCAGAGGAGTGGCTTATGGCTCGAGGGGGTCGACGGTAATTAAACCGCATTTGCAGAACGGAATAATCCAGCAGAAGAGATGTTCCATCTTCCAACAGCCTTGACGCGCCATTTTAATTTATTTGATGTAGTTTCATCCACGGTTGGTTAAGTCCGGCCAAATATTTTGGAAACTGCTCCTTAGGCAAGCTGCGTGTCTTCATTCCTCCGCTGCCTATACTTTGATGGTGACCACTTATAGCTCGGTGGGTGGTGTGAAATTAAGAGATGTTGAGAGAATGGGGCGCCTTTGGCCTCCCAGAAATGATTTTGACGTGTGTAGGCTTGGCCTCACTATCGGTGATTTGTGGAGGCTAAACTGGAAGTTCCCTTCCTTGTATCTGCATTGTTATCGCGCTCTGATTGACACTTAATGATCCATTTATTTCCCAGCGCCAAATCCGCAGCCAAGGTGACTTGCGCTGCGAGTGTTTTATAGCATCCGCAGTCCTCCTGTATACATTTTTTTTACTTACTTTACACCCACCAGTAACAGCGAAAGTTACTACCACCCGGTTGTCTCCCATACCAATTATTATTACCTGCTTAAATCACTTTTTTTCGGGGCAGTGGCGATTCAGCGACAATAGGAAAAACCGTGGCCGCTTGTAAGGAAAGGTAGTAAAGCCGTTCCTTCCGTGATGGGAACCCATCGGCTTCTAGACATGACCAAATCGTATACTTGTGTTGATGGTGCCTTTTTGTCCGGGGCCCTGCAAGGTCTGGGTAGTAAATAGAGCCAGCCCATATTATTAATTGGTGGTAAACGTAAGGAGAGTGATCAATGGGCAGGAAAGAACCGCGTGGACATGAGCCTAATGTTGGATCCCACAGTATATAATTGTAGTAAATGTCACGCACTGCTTTGTACGAGATGGCAGTAAAAATGGTACGTGCTCGGGATGTCCTATCGCCCGGAGAGGAATGTCGCCAAATAATCAAAAATTCCTGCATAAAATGGGCTTGTCAGCTGCTGACGAAATGTCACCAAAGAAGAGTCGGTCCCAGCCATGAATCAATCACACGTGCCAAGAATTAGTGGACATCACTGTCCCGGAGGAGTGACGGCGAAAGTCGAGTGGAACCGGAGGAATAATAAAAAATGGTTGTAGCAAAAAGGAGCCCTGCTGGGATGCGAGTGGGAAGTGTTTTAGAATATGCCCCCATACCGGCAGCCTTCTTCAACCTTCTTCTTCGTGGTCTCCCTCCCACCTGCGTCCAAGTCCACCTCTTTCGTGTTCAGTGTTGTACTGCCAGCAGAATTCAATTACAAAGGGATGCTCCTCTCCTTAGGGGCTGACCAGGGATGGACAGCGACCTTTTTTGTTGTTCGTGCTAATCTTGTTCGGAGGTGGATTGTTGTCTGAATATCGCGCCGCCTTCTTCTACTTACCGTCTCAATATAGTAGGCGCGAGGATGGCAGTGGGAAGGCTGAAAGAGTCAGTTCGACTTACAATGGATGAACCGTAACTGAATTCTTGTAATATTGACGTACCAGGAGCTTTTCCCAAAAGTGCTGCTCTCAGCAGATGGTCTCTTCCAGCAGATTCAACTGAAAGACCAACAATCTGTGCCATAAACATACAACGACATTTGCCTTCTTGCATAACTCCTATAGTGACCAGTTTCCCCGAAAATTAGGCAAGAATGGCTGCTGGGGCACCGGTACTTTTCCCACATGCATACGAATAAGCTGTTGGAAATTAAGACCGACAATGTAGTGTTAAAGGCAAGAAAGCCAGAGAATTTTGTGTGGCGAGAGAGTGAAGGCCGACATGGCAGCATCACCATTAGATTTTGGAAGATGTTGCCCGAGGGTCCATGGAGGAATAAAAGAAAAAAGAGAAGGGTGTAAAGGCATGGGGGCGGGGTAGAGAGAGACGAAGGGCCGCAATGGTAATAGATTTCTTCGGCGTCGTGGACGTTGCGTTTGTAGTGACGGCAAGTCAGGCCCCAGTTGACAGGCAAATGCCAGGTTTGCAAGCAGCCAGGTCCGGAATAAGAATATACACCTGCGAACGGGACGGACGCGCCATTTGCCGCACGCAAGCCACCTTCTCCTTGATATCATCATTAGGAAGTCTAAATACCTGATGTGTGACAAGGTAACTGCCAGATTTCACCAGAGGAGGTGGGGGTGATACCAGCAGGGATTGCAACTGTCACTAGACCACTTTGGAAGCGCCAATTTTCCTACCCTGATCTTCCATGGATGTGTCTACATGAAAAGCAGCCGGTACATGGAAATAAGCCCACAGTACTCTGTATATGGCCATGGCCGAGTAGCAAAACAGTGTGCAGTCCTAAATGTTTACTCGTGTAATCCCCATTCTGTGCATGAAAACATGTCTTATTCTCTAATATATTAACACTAGGTTATTAACACCATAATGTATAATTCTATTAATTTTCTGCATGTGGCTGTTATGCTCTCTAGACCGTACAGCTATTTGGCCACGCTTCTCTATCTCTAATCACTGTAGTTATTCCTTGCCGGCTAATACCTCCGGCGTTATTTATTATCTGCGAGTGTCTTTGCCGCTCTGCAATCACGGCTGTAAATATTGCTCCGTTATGACAGTCCGATAGGCATCTTTTTTTATCGCCTCTTTGCTCCTTTTGGTGTGAAGCACTATCTGTGGCGATTTTGTCAGGTGATGGCGCCATAAACATGGGGTAGGAGCTGACAAAAATGCGCTTCTTAAGGGAGCAATTAGCACTTCATGGGGCGAAAATATTTTGTGGTGTGGATGTCGGGTTAATGAGTGGTTCAAGAAAAGCGTTGACATCATTCTTGTTACCCAGCACGACAAGGAAACTTTACATATCTCCGAGCCAATTTTTTTGTTACTCCCCATTTGGTGCACCAAGTGCGGAAAAATATAAATCAGAAGACAAAGTAGCCCGCGTCGGTAATTTGAAAGATTAGGTCTCTTATAAATAAGGCGGGTACGATCAGTTGGCCAATGCTAACGGACCGTACAGAAGCACAAATTACAAGTTTATAGTAGGCAAGCAGACAGCGTAATAAGCATTCGAGAACCTGGCCTTCGACACTCTTCTGTTCCTAATCTACGATCGTTTTTCGCCTATTGGTAAGGGTGAAAGTCCGTTTGCCATCAAGATTTCGCAGCGTAAATTATTCGAATGTTATCAACAGGTTCAGTCGAGTCGTGAGTTCATTTTTTTTTTAAAGCGCCCCCACGTATCTCTAGTCAAAAAAACGAGGTGTGGTTTTAAATTTTTTTATTTTTAAAATCGAAAGAGTCTGCTAGGGGGCCATTTTCCTCTTCGTATGGTTATGATTAGGGGCCAGGATGGATCCCGCTGGGCCGAGCAGCACTGGACACAAAGGCCGCTTTGACAGTGGCTAATTGCCCGTGTGAATGGGGCATTGTGGGGAACGTGGCGGGAGGGTTTGTTTTCCATCGCCTGTGCCACTGGATAGAAGAGATGGGCAGGGTGGAACCCCCTGCAAAGGCTCGAATTAGGGCTCGTTAGGCCCACACCAGGGGCTGCTCACACCCGACGCCTACCATTTTTTTGGGGACCTCAGACTGTCCAATCTGGACGGTTTTGTTCATCATAGGGAGGATTGATAGCTTCTGGAATGACTCGGCTATTGGCTGTATGTTTTTCATATTGGTAAAAAATTGTGTGGATTTGAATTGTACAAAAAAGTGTGCAATGAAAAAGTCATCCGAGTGGGATTTGCTTATGGAGGACTGAGATTTATTTCCCGGTCAATCCCCAGCTGTGAATTCTCCCCGAGAGCCCGTCACCCATTAGGCTGAGTCTGGATGTAGTTACACCTGAATGCGCAGACCTCATCCGGGGCTGGTGACCCAAGGGGTCCTTATTGCTGCTTGCTACTCTAGGGAGGCAGCAGGTGTGCACCGCACCTGATCAGTTTCCTATCTCTTCTTCTTCTTCTGGAACCAGTTTCCTCTCCAGAGAGATACAGAGTGAATCGCGATTCGAATGAGAATGGGATCCACCATGCTGCTTCTGAATTGCCAAATTGCCGGACATTCCAATCATGTATTTCCATACGCATCACACAGGACAAATTACAGGGTCCGGAGTCTGATGGATGAGATATCAAGAGTTGGAATCGTCGAAAATCCCTTTCAAAGAGTTTAAGAGACGTGACTAACCAGCCGGTAACAATTTAACCCACCGAAAAACTCTTGGAACGTTTTGGTCTCCCTCCATAAAAACCGCCAAGAACAATGAGATAATTATACACTATCAGACCGCCATTATATTTTTATGACCTGTAATATCGGGTGAGGCGCGCACGTGTACTGCACAGGGTCCGATAATTAGGCTATTACCCGCAAGACTATTATAAATTTATCGCAGCGCTCTATGAGGTGATGCCACTTTTATTGAGCTGAGTGAAAAGCGTGCGTTGTCAATAATTAATAGGGCCCCCATTACAACGATCGGGTCCTGAGAGTGATGCAAGTGCGCAATCACGCCCTGGTTGCAGCCTTATCGATGCTCCTTAATTATTGAAATCTCCACATATCAGAGGCACGCCCCTCGTGTCCGGCTGCCCCTGTGAAAGTGCCCGACTCCTCGTTTCCTCTGGGACATGGGCGATGATAACAGCATAACGAAGCACCCAAGTGATGCCAGGGATATGAATGTCCTGTCACACCTTTTTTTGCAGCCAAAGGAATATTTCCAAGTCGGCCCCCGTGCTGTAATTAAACGCGCCTGCACTCTGTTATTTCATTAATATGGGCCGTTATTTCACACCCCGATAGTCTGTCTCCATTACTGTTCTGGTCAACTACTGACTCCGGCTCCAATTTGCACCTCATTAGAAAGATCTCCCCTGGCGATATTTGGGAGGTGATGGATCTACCTGGGCCTCGGACTGGCAATTATGTGTCAAGGGTCCTCCGATCCTGGGCCGAACAGGGAAACCTGATCGATTTATAATTCCTAAATGTACTCGAAATTAGCTGGAAAGTGATGTGCGAGGCTTAGCCGCCTTTGATTCTTCTGACGCCTGATCCTAGAACGCGGCCAATAATTTGTAGCCGAAGATATCCGTTGTCGTTTAGCAATGAAATGTGGCAGGCCTGGTTCCTTCATAAGTTAGGATAAAAAATGGAGTATATATAGGTGCACCTCAAAAAATTTCACCTGTACTATCATATTAAAAAATTCACCACGCCCTGTGGTGACACTATAGCAGCACCCCTTGCGGGAGGAGGGCTTAACCTAGAAGTTGCGGACGCCAAACCAATAACAGAGTGCGACCAAGCACGACATTCTTTTTGAACCTGACACTCTGACAGTACATACAAGTCCATGACCTACGTCCATTATACGTCAGCGGATGCAGATAATTTTGTACTGATTGCATTACATAAGTCTTAGTCGACGGTATAGGCTACCCAGAAACTCAGGCATGAAAACACAATGTATCTGCATCAGTGTCAAAGTAGCCAAATGAGTAATTGCACCGGATTAACGAACCATATTTCAAGCGCGTGATGAAGGAAACATTGACTCTCTTCTTATCCCGGAACCACGTCAAGTGAGCACAGTTAACTTGGTAATGATAGCCCAGCATGGTTCCTACATAACGACCTACAAAACGAAGACAGGAAGACGCCGGACTCCAGGGTGCTTTTTATAAGAGGGCACGAGTCGCATTACCGGTCATTTGCTGGGCCTCTGTTGTCCGGATGCCATTAATAAGGCAATCAACAATAGAGGAAACCATTAGTTCGGAAATGGACCGCCTTAGCTCACCTCCTGGAGAGCATCTCCGTCACACTCTCTTGACGACTCAATCTCCGACCACCTTAATTCGTTTGCATGCTCTCAGACCTGCAACTGATGCGTGAAACCTGAATGTTAATTGCACGTCATGCATGATGTAGGGAGATGGACCACAACGGCCGCCGAAAGACACAACACTTGCTGAGAGACTTGGACGCTGGAAGTGGAAAAAAATGGTGTCTTCAACGAATATTGTTGCAGTTCAACAATAGTATGAGAAAGCTCAGACACCTGGAGAAGGAAGCAATCAGGTAGGATTGCCAGGCATCAATCTTGCTCTCCAAAACCCTTAATGCTGATCTGACCGTATGCAAATCAGCAGTTTCTACCACTTGGTAAAATTGTTTCCGCATTGCCCAGGGTTTTAAATTGCAGGGTTGGGTTCTATTTAAATTCCTGTCCCCGTTACAAGCAATAGAGAGTGCGCACTTGGCTAGTCCTATTATTATTAGTCTTTAGCTTGGAGCTAGAGAAGCTGCGTGGGAAACGGGGTTATGCACTACATCCGCAACCTGAGTGGACGAGAAACCCCAAAACTTGGGTGGGCGGAACTTCCTCTTTTACATCGACGCATCCACGATGTGTGACGAATGTAAAAAGGAAGAGTGAATATACCGGAAATCATGCGATTTCCTCCAGAACTTTTTTGGAGGAAGGGGGGAACTTCCTTTTTCTTTCCGGCATATCCGGCAAATAGGCATGAAACAGCTTGAATCACACCTTTGTACGTTAATAATGCGTCGTCATCTTACGTACATCCTAAAGTGGGCTACGTATGCAAAATCCGTTCTGGAATGCGAAGGTAAAACACACAACGACGCCCAAGAAAGTAACACTGGAAATGTTGGCCACTAGGAAACGGATATCCGACACACTCATCACACGTTTCAGTCGAGAAATAACGGTTGGAAAGTTAAGCAATTTCAATTATACTGCCAGGTTGGCAAGGTTTTGACATTACGAGCGAAAAAGCACGCGACCCCACTCATACATGGGGTGCCACTATTTTACCAAGGATTTAACACCTTTCACCTCTTGAGCTTCGAGCCGCATTCCAAACGCCCCGCACTTTCACCAGTGGCTGCACGAAATCCCGGTCAAATGTCAAAAGGTAAATGAAAATTATTGAAAGCATTTAAACTCGAACGTTACCCAACAAGGCGAAAGGCATATTCCGCCATCACTTCTGACGCACAAGCTATAGATACAGTTCAAATCTTCCAGTACATAGTGACCGCCACACTTGTCACCTGTCCCATATTAGTCCTGACCTGACCTAGACTCGACACACCCAGTGAGTAGACACAATGATTAGAGAGCACTCGCCGCCGTGCTTCCATCAACTCGGATTGTCCGTAATCACTCCAGACCATGTAATCATCCATCCTGTAATTTGACCCATCCAGCCCTGAAGAAGATATATCCAACTGACACCTAGTGCGACATAGTCCTAGATTTCTTAAAAATTCAACCCCGTTTCCTACCGAAAAAGGGGCCGCCCATCTGGAAGTTCGTGAGCTTTTAGTTATGAACGGTACTGAACCTCCACCTTGGAGGCACGCGTCGTGGACCGGACCGAAACACATCGGGCGTCTCCAATGCAGGCGTCACGTTCACCATACGCCTCCCAGGGCATCACATCTTGTGGCCATAAAAGCTGGAGGAAAAAAATATATATCTCTCTCTCAGATTACATGCAGGAAGAAGGAAGGACCCGACCAGATTATAGAGCTGTGGTAGGTAAGATGGGTCGAAGGTCATGACGATTTCGGTCCGGAGAGTTTGGGTAATGAGATGTTATTTTCTAAAACGGTTTCTAAAATTTCACTGTGTGGTCCGGGTGCAGGGTGAGTCACAAAGGACTGTCCGAAAAAGTGGTGCACAAAATTCACTTCCAGGCAATTGTATGCGAGCATGAATTAAAAATTTGTACTGGCCGTATCCTTGCAGCCAATCATTGATAACATTCCTGATTGACATTGTACTCCAGGCTTATACAGGAGAGTTATAGGTGACGTGTACCGAAAAGTGCAACTTTTCGTACCAATTTGCGAATAAATCTAGCCGATATCGGGCCATTGGATTTGACACATCGATGCTTATTGTGATTAGCTTAAATAGCTGTTTGCTCGTTTTGAATGCAAATTACACGGTGGCTGTTTCAATACGAGATATGCCGTTTTTTTTCCATATTTTGCTTTTGACACTCGAGCTATGCTTATTACCGGCAGACAAGGATAGAGTCGAAAGGTGATCATTAAAAATAATAATTTATCCGTCGGATAGCATCATACAAGATCCCGCAAGGCAAACGGACTCTAGGAAGAAAAAAGTTGTAGTTGTTTGGTAATTGGCATGATTTATTCCGGACAGCTTCGTATCTCTGTCACTGGTTGGCTTGCAGAATATGATGGAATAAGATCGCGACGGAGTTGGAAGCGGCTTGCCACCAGAATGTGGTTCCTTCGACACCCCTTGCATTTCAAAGAGGGTATTCATAAGGGGTAAGAAAAAGCCTTCACCACGGGTATATCTTTATTGCTTGACTTGTACAGGGCCTGGAGGGGGCTTCCTTCCTCCACAGAAAAATTTCTACATCCGCATGACATTTACACTGGTGTGGAACTTGACCGGACAGGATTTCAAGCTTGGCCCAGACATGTCTCGGGTTTCGAAACTTTCGCCTGTTTGAATTTGGGATACCCACCATCTTTATTAGATCGACTCTGATGTTTATTACAGGTCCATCTTTTCCCTTTTTTTCCTTTCTCAGTGATGGCCCCCTTGTTGCCAAGAAAGGACTGGGTTTATTTGGCGTTTTGACAACCATCTTGTGATGGTCCAGACGTTGATAAGGTGACAACGTGATGGATTCACTAGTTTCGGAACAGATTTTAATGCCAGAATGAGTGACGAACTGTCAGCTGCCATTAACAGTTGAAGGGCTCATTCGGGCTTACTGCTACAATGTTGTCGTAATGGTGGAAGTTAATATTTCTTATTCATTACCTGCAATAAACTCTTCGGACATTGGCCAAAATGTGAGTTTTTGTAGCAATGTGAAAGTAAATGAGTTTTTCCCTGTAGTTAAGGTCTGTTCCCAAAGCAGCTTCTTTACTCAAAATCGCTCTGTGGCATCTCCTTCACGATAGCTGGGAGCTGTCACAGCTCGATTTTGCGCAGAAAAGCTGCTTTGGGAACAATAAGCCTTCAGGGTTAATTGTTTCCGTTTTGACAAAATGTCCCGTTAATAATAATTCCAAGTACAGTGCAATAATATTTCTACAAATTTTGACGCAGCCATGCATTGCTCGAGTGGGTCAGTGTTTTTATATTTAAAACAAAACAGTCTATACAGATCACTCAATTCTTGCATATTATTGTGATAAACAATGAAAGGAGCATCCAATTTATTTCCAATCGATATCGCATCCATGACCATTACCGGCGCAATTTGTTTTCAGTGCCAGATTTTTGTCTGGAAACGACTGACTACTTGTATCTGTTTTCGATCGCATATACATAAGCAAAAGGCCAGGTTGTCATTGTGTGGAGACAGAGTCCCATCAGCAAGGATCCATCTCCTGGGTAATAAATCCTGCGAAAACGAGACGCGGGGTGCTGCTAGTTTTTGTCGATTGGAGGCTGCGCACTATGGGGCTAATAGATCGATTTCGGTGGCGTAATAGCGGTCTCCATCATACGATGTCGTGTCCTCCATCTTGCCCCCATTTGTTCCCAAGTGACAGACAATGGCCAGAAAAAATGAGACCCAACGGCAATCACTTTTTCATGCGCGCACGCAATTCTGGGGCCGCGTACCGATGCTATCACCGGCTGTTTATGTCTTCGCGCCGACTATTACTCGAGTTACGCCGCCTATGAATATTTCCCTTGGAGTGCAGCATCCATCTCAATTTGGGTCCAGCCGCTCTCATGAGATATAGCTTCCACCTCCTTTCGTAAGACAAAAAAAAATCCAACAAATTACAATTTGTGATTAAGCATCCCAAGGTTGTTGGGTAAAGAGGCATAACTGTCGGTGGATGTTATCCATGAGCGATTACAAATAGTATGAGGAAGGAGCGTGGGTGATGCCACGCAGCCTGGGCAAGCAAGGACAGGTTGATAAGACTGGCCTCACTCCAAGCCGCTGGCAGAGGTCAATCCAAACCCAAGACGTGTCTAGGGCCAGCATCAATCATGGGCTGCAAATGGAGGTAAAAATCCGCACTTGTTGCACGTCTTTTGGTTTCAGGCCGCTTAATGGACGGAGCCGGAGCGCAAACAAATCAAAGTCTTCGGGACAACACACGTTAGCAGCAGCCAGACAGCTGTTCTTCAGTTGTGGGGGACCGTAGGCGTTCTTCATTATCAAAGAGCCAAAGAGGAAACAACAATGGAGGGCTCTTTTCGGGGGTCTTGACAGCCTCTGGCACAGCTCAAGAAATCTATCAATGTGCTGCCCAGGGAAAGGGGTTAATGACAATATGTCGATAAGTAAGAGGGGCTGCTGACGTCTTATTCAAATAGGGAGATTGGTTGAAGACAGCGGGATGACTCGAGCACAACTCATCTGATGACTGGTCCCGGACAGGAGCGTCTAGACTGGAGGTTTCAATCGTCGTCCACACCTGAAGGAAGGAATTAACCATATACAAAAATAATCCGAGTGTATACTAGTACCTTGAGCAGCAGGTGAGCGCAATTTGTTGCAATTTGTGCTCGTTGGCTTCGTGGTGGCCAGCAAAACATGGCCTGGCAGGCACCTAAAATGAATGAACATCCGGTGGTAAAGTACCCGCAGATTCCATCCGGTTGGCTCGGAGAAAGGTGTGCGCAACCTTGCCCCCACAACTCACCCTGCATCCTGTCCAGCACACACAGGAAGAGCACCCAGCAACCAACCGACTGCATTCCTCAGGGTTGGTTTTGTTGCTGAGGTGGGGGTTGGGATGGTCCCGAAGAGGCCATCAGGTGCAGCATGCGGCCCACGCGAGGAATGAATGGAAAAGAACGTGCATTTTTTTGTGCTGTTATCATGCACACGCCAAGTTAGCAAAAGTTGGCGACGATGGCAGCATCCCACACACTCTCTTGCATTCCAATCAATCGGGGCAGGAAGTTGGTGGGCGTTGGAGAGAGATGATGCAGCACAGGTGGCTTTATTACACCTCTGGTAACACACACACTCGGATGTAAGTCAAACCGGAGTAATATTTAGGCGCAAGAAGCACACGCCCACCATAAACGGAGACAAGGAGATGAGCGAGATGATTAGGGTCCTCAGGTCCTTCCACCTGGTCGAATCCAAACCCACGCGGGGTCCAATACAGCATCTCTTGACAGCAAGTCAAAGCAAGAGATGATTCATGAGGATTCGGGTGACTCGGAGGATGGCTAGGGCCGAACCCTGCAGGTGTGTTTCGACAATTTACCGCCGAGTTTAGCGACGGTAAGTGAGAGGTCATCGCAGGTTTACCGGTACGCTGGGACAACCGAAACTCAATCAGCACTGGAAAACGAATGCGGCTCTATCGTACCCCGAAAGACACAGAGCCATTACTCATGGAATTCCATTAGGGTCCAATCACCCGGCTACTGATTTATGACAGTTTAGTGGTAATATGGACCTATTCTCTGCTAGGCCTTGTCACCTTAACGGCCGCAATTATTCACGACATGGACCTTCGACCCCCGCCCGTTTTCACCAGCTGACTTTCACGCATTTTGATGCATTTCCAATATTTTTGGCGTGCCTGCCGTAGTCAAGTGACGCTTATGAGTAACAGCTACAGACGTTGCTTTATACGTGACGTCTCCTCAAAATTCGTCCCATTCAGATCTTCGTATCTTCATATCTCGAAATCAGTGCATTTCAGGCCTTCGGGTGATGGGTACGCGACCGAGTCACGTGTAAAAGTATACGTGACAGCATTGTCAATCGGGGGTGACCAGTACACCCATGACAATCAACCGCCTGAGGGTGGCCCTACTGCTTATTAAACAGCCAATTTATTACTGCTGAGTAAACATACAGCGTCGGATGGTGTAAGATCATCAATTTACATTCCCGATTCTGAAACAGTAGATTTCACTTAGGGAGATGGCCAGTACCCACCAATCTGTGGTTACTGCTAATCGAAATCCCATCCTCCAAAGCAAATTGGATGTTCTTCCTTCCCTCGAATAGCAATCCATAATTTGTCCAATCAGATAACCGCCCCCATATTGAAATTGGCAGGCTTTAGGCTCCGTAATAGCTCTTCGGGGCCCCTCCTGATGAATATTCATAGGGGCAGAAGGAGAGGGAGAAGAGAAAACCCATGGGCTAGGAAATGACTCGCTCGCTAGGTGATTATCAGGAAAACCTCCCACTGAACCTTCCTTACAGGGTAATTTCCAAAATGAATTCAAAATACGCCTCGTCATTATGTGCTGGGCTCCCACCCCAGTCGTGCTGAGTCAAAATCCCAAAAAAGGCCGGATTCACATCACCTTTACTCACTTTGCTCAATTCATATTATTTTTTCAACACTTTCAGCTACATGGGTTACACTGTCAACATAATAGGCACATTTCTGTAAATAACATAAATTAGGTCCATTCTGCTACAAAGTTACATGTAAGTACAGTGCACAGAAAATTATCACATCGGACAATACATAGTTTATAATATTATACTTCAGGAAAACTCATACCGCCATGGACCGGTGCTGTATACATTTGAGCCATTGCAGTAGTACGGTATTGCGTACTGACATTGCATAAAAGATGGAATTAGCGTGTATTGAAATATATACTTGATGACTCATTTCAGATTATTACTGAAAAACTAGAGGCAGCTTCATAAGATTGTATCAGGTGTTACTTTTGGCACGCTTGTCTCATGCTTATTATGGATTCAGTTCTGTGATGTATAGTAGTAGGGCTCGGCATAGGGAATCAGAAAAATAACTTTCTAACAGGAGAGACCATACATAGGCTGGGTGATAGATGTATGTTCATAACATGGAAGCTAAAAACATACAAGGATAATAGGTGTATGACCTTTAGAATACAGTGTTTCATATCACATATTATTATGCATGAAGAATTCTAATTATGCTTACACTTGATTACTTGTTGGTGAAGTGAGATGTAAGATTAACTGCCAAATATGGCCTGAGAGACAGAGATAGAAAGACAGACAGGGCGGTAGAGAGAAAGAACAGGAGCATCAGATATAGGCTACACAAAGTGGTACTACGCAATACACAGAGTATTGAAAAAGTGGTTTGCGAAAATAATTATGAACAAAAGTAACCCAGAAAATAAGCGAGGCGAAATCATTTTACGATGACAGTAAATGTAGTCAACGACGCTTTCATGCTTTAAATTAATTCCTCGAAAAAGTAATTCTCAGCACTAACAAGCACGTTTATTGCACCCAGGAATAAGTTTTGTTGCAGAAAGAAACTGACCTATGCAGAATTTTTTTTGTTTTTTCTAACACCACCACATATTTGCTAGAGCAATCCCACACATGGGATTATAAAAAACCATGCTGTTTTGTACATTGTACATTAGTAACAAATGATTTTTGGTCAGTGTGTGGGGGAAAACCCTGTTGTTGTGTCACTTTGCATTTACAGAAAAAGTGTTTTACAGGAATCTAACTGTAGCATGCCGGATTTCTTACAGACTTACAATGATAGTGTTTTTAGTCAGCACTACGAATATTCAGAAATAACCAGTATTTTTACATGTACAGTATACAATGCTGCTGGACATTATTTTTTCCCAGCAATTTTTAGAATGTTATTGAGTTAATAATTGGCAACTGACAGACATTATGTAGTACGGTACCTTGGTCACTAAAAGTACTACACTTTGGGAAGATCAGGGCCTTTAATACTGCGTAAAATGCAAAAAGCATGCGACATTTGCAAACAATGCATAACAGAATCTGATATTGGGGTCTTGTCCATCAAAGGGTTGGCCTACTTGCACGTACTTGAGTCAATGGGGTAATATAATTTTCAGGAGAAACTCCTGAGCTTCAGCCTTTCAGTTGCATGCAGTTGAATTGCCCAACAGAATAAGGACAAAAGTCCCGGCGAGTAGGAAAATTGTTAAAAAATTTATATAGAACGCGACTCTGCAGCAAAACTGTAACGACAATATTTGCTGAACAGTAGCAATCAGAATGGGTATGGAATTGACTTGCAGTTTCTCAATGACAGTAGTGCACCATAAGTGCAATACCCTACAAGTTGTAGGTTCTTGACCAATGAAGATGTCTCATGACTACTCTGTAGGACACGTGAATAATTAGAAAATCACAGAGTGCCATAATCCAAATTAATGATCTCCTGTTAGAATTTCTAACAATCTCAGCCTACATGCTTTAATAGCATATATCTGTGGTTTCCAACCTTTTACCAACCAAGACCTCCTGAACATGTTTCCATAAATAATATAATAAAAAATAACTGAACAACTACACCTGCCTGTGATGCCCAGTTTGGTTGGTAACTTCCAGGTGCCCTGGCTGAAACTTGAATGCGTCTCTGTATTTGAGGTAAATGCACAAAAATAATACAGTTTGACATACCATAGTACAATAGTGCATAAAACTGTCTTGCAAGCAGTGGCAGGCAACTGGTGCAGGTGGAGCTGTGCCTCAATCAACTCATGTTAACTCATGCTTCCACCTGTGACAGCATGTGTGCCACTTGGCAGTGTTTTGTAGAATTCTTTGCATCACAGGTAATACTCATTATAGTTATCATAGGGGGGAGGCACGGTGGCCGAGATGGTAACGTCTCGGCTTGCTATGCGAAAGGTCCCGGGTTCAAATCCCCACCCGGGAGCAAACCTTTCGCTTGCGTCAATGGGTCGTGACCCGCGCCTAAGGAGGCGTCTTGGCAACCTGACCTCCTGGGGGACTGCACCTGGCCCACCGCTGGACAATGCACCTGCACATGTGTCCCCTCCCAAACCCCCCAACCCCTACCCAATTTCCTAGTATTCCTTGCACCGGTGACCGAAGAAAAATTAATTAGAAAACTGTATGGTGGTCTGCCACCCCCCTATAACAACCAAGAGGCTGTATCACGGGGTAAATAAAAAAAACAAAAAAACAATTATAGTTATCATAGTTTGATCTGCCTTAGGGTATACTGCAGTCTGAGTGACTTCTATTTACTAACCAATGGTTGGTATGATACATGATACAGCAATATTATCATTCCCACATAAGAGTGCAGGACATACTCTAGTCTTCTTTCATAAATACTCATATCACATGGATGACCTTGACAGCAGAAAAATCTTATTTGGTATATATGCATATACCCTTCTGAAGCTTGTCATGTCCTCTGGTATGGTACTTTCGGTTTATAATGTTGCTGCTTGTTGCAGACATGGGACTTGACAAGTATTGATAGCATGTTGTACATTTGAAGAGAATAATAGCACTTTCAACAAATGCCACCATTAGTTTTGCATTTTTATGTCACCCAAACTTGTAATTGTACAGCATCATAGTGCAGTTCCTAAAAAGCAGCTGATGTGCAGTAGTATCTTTTATAAGTGGTCTGAATTACACAGAAGATATTCTTATTATATCTCTGGGATTGTGAATGGTGGTTTTAAGGTAACAATATTGTGGGTACTGACTAGAAGTGATTGTGAACTGTAATATGCCTATATTAATAATTAAGCGGAAGTCAGTAAGAATCTGTACTCTACATGCCTATTAAATTTCAGATAACCATATAACCATGTCTTGGAGCTACACAATTATTACAAGGAAGGTGAAATTTGAGGGGNGGGGTGGTGGGGGGGGGGGGGAAACCATCACCTTGTTAGAGAGAGTGTAGTGTGCCAGAATCAGTATGGCCTGAAAGAATTTGTCATGTAGTGCAGGTATAATGTGAGATAGAGAATGATAATCTGATACATGCAAATCACCCTTGCAGGAAGGAGGAATGTGATGCATGATTCACACTGATGGATGTGCCATTAGGCATGACAGCAACGGTAAGTGGAGAGATGAAAACAATTGATATAATTTTAAAAGAGCAAATGTCACAGTGCATTGCTATTCACATTACTGTGGTGCTTTTGTATCTGTACACTGTTACATATGTGTACACCATATCTTTTTGGATCTACCATGAAGTAATACTGGTTATCAGCTCATATACAGACATTTTCTTCACATGAGAAAAATAAAGTAAACACCATTCATAGTCTTTTTACATCTGACTGGCAGTAGGCAGTTTAATCGTGTTGGAAAATTAGGAACAAACCAGGGCATTTAAGTGGCCCTGCCTCCAGTGTAAAAACCTGGCTTACCCTCCACTCTGCGATGGCGTTGGCGATGAAGCTGCTCAAGAACAAGTTCTGTCGTGTGGCTTTATGGGGTGTGTCTTGTGTGTCCCGTTATCTATTTTCAACAAAAGAATGAGCATTAGTCTGCACTGACAATCACATGATTTTATTGCAACACACACACTTTGAGCTTTGACAAAGCCCTTGCAATTTAAAAAAAATGCATACCTACACTGACTACCTAAAATCATTGTGCGACTTTCTTCATAGTAGACTTGGTTACTACAGAAGCTGCATTCCAGCAATGATTACTTGTGCAGCAGTGTGGCAAGACATGCACCACATGCATAGGACATACTATGCAATTACCTTTTGAACAACCCAAGCAGACAAAACCACACACAAATAAGTGACTTGCAACTAACAGCTTTGATACGTGACTACGTGTGTGATATGCCTGGACTACATTGTATCTAGTCAGCCTTTCTTGCCACCACACAACCTCAATTTTTAAGTCACAACTGACAAGACTGAGAATAGTTCTCCAGCACACATCACATTCGCTGCAAGTGGCTTAAGTGCACTCTTCAAGAACAACTAACGTGATAAGAATAGTAACAACAGTTTAACAATGCTCACTTGTTAGTAGGTAAAATTGACAGTGTTGTACACATTGCAACATACACATGTTACACAACTGGTAGATTGAAATGTTGAGTGACAAATATGCTATTTTTTCTCCAGATAATTGGCATGCAGAAATGACATCCTGAATCACTTAGCCCACATCAGCAGTGAACTTGAGACAATAAAGCTGTGTTCTCTCTTTTTTTTTTTCTTTAAAAAAAGAAATGCAAGACATTGCAAATTTTAATGATAAAAACAACAACATACATCTGTTCATGGTAGAGATTCCCTTCGTCACATTTGGGCCTCAAATCTCCTTATGAGGGTGCAGGGATGCCCCTGAAACATTGTTACATCAACACACTCCAATTTAAAAAGTAACACTTGACGTAGCCCATAAGCGCAACTGATTATCCTTCCTTTTTTTGGTCCCAGTGCAGCTTAGTAGGCATGTAAACGTAATATACAATATTGCAAAGGTATTGCTCATACACTACGTTACCCGGTGGGTAGTTTGTCCACATGGTCGACTTCCATTTCAATTCAGGCAAGGAAATGCTAGTCATTACAGTCATGTCATCGCACTCTCTGCCCGATTTAAGATGGACACTCTCGCATGTACGCTGGACGTTACATCTAGAATAGCTATCATTATTGTGGAAGAATCTCAAAAAGTTTTAAAGTCTAACAAGAATGAGAATCAGGAGTGTAAGACTACTCCTAAATAGCATGCAAAAAGGTGCCTTAATTTAAGAATGAGTTACGTGCTTTCTTAAAATTATCATGACTTCAAAATATACTGTGGTGATTCACAATACTCTACCTACAATACAATGGGATGACAGAGTTGGAAGTGACTTAATACTTATATATCTCAAAAGCTGGTGCCTACCAGGAACTTTCTAGTTGGCACTGCAATCATCAAAATAAAGTCATAAAAGAATAAACTATGAACAACAGAAACTGCCACACAACATAAAATCTGCAACAGGTTGCGGAACTCAACAGTTGAGCCATACAAAGTGGCATAACGAGGAGTCACAACCAATCTAGAACCTTGTTAGGAGAACATTGCGGGAGGGGGTGGATTTTACATTCCTCAGAGCTGCTTTGTACTTGCTGTTTCTCACCCGTTTTTCATTTTTAACATTCACTTATCTATTTAATTCAAGGGGAGGACTTGAGGAGTTTAAAGCTATAGTGACAATAAACTCTACAACAAGGGTTGGGAAGACGAGATTTTAAACAGACAACAAAACCTTTCTGAGTAACAATAACAGTTTTGTTTCGTTAAAGGCTCGAGGAATGAAATTATTTTAGTGGCACAAATTCCAACCTTTACTTTCTAGGGGAATATCTAGGACGAAAATGGAAGGGACAGACAGGGAAGGGTTATTGTCACTCGCAATACAAGTTCACACATGATCTCAGTAAATGGTGGGGGCAGAGGCATGTAGTTTCTTACTTTCCTCCTGCTGCAAACGTGCCTGGTCTATGCTTGATGCAGTTGGTAGTCCACAGGGGGTCAGCAGGAGGTCGGCTTCATACTGTAGTATGTTTTCCGCTTCAGCTGTTAAAATGGTAAAGAATTCATGTAAAGTTGCATGACTTCTCTCTCTCCCTTGATTTCTTCCAATAAATCAAACTAAACATCTTGGTCTTTCTTATGCTGAATAATTGAGACACAACTGCAGTTCAAATAACTCTTCTTGAAAGCAGAAAATGGTTTTGGACTGTCTTCAACTAGCTTCAGAAAACCATTCAACTTATCAAGACCAAACCTACACTCGGGACAGATGAATAACTCTTCCGAGCCTAACCTCTGATCCGGTGCAACTTGCTCCCATAAGCCATGTCTGCTTGATAGGCAACCACGAAGGTGAGAGGCAGCATGGGAGCCAGCACCCCTGGCTTGCGAGTGCGCCTGTATCCTGCCAGCATCCCAAAGGCGGAGAGCACGTAGAAGGCACTCAGCCAGTAGAAGAGCTCCCTGGCTCTGGCAACCTGCATCGACATGAGCCTCTCGCGCATCTGATTCTGCATCTGGATCTGACGCTCAAGCTGGATGCGATTCATCTCCTGCATGAGCTCATGGTTGCGCCGCATGTTGTCCTCCATGGCTCGACTTACACTTCCTCCCATCCTCTGTCAACAGAAGGTGAAAATTAAAACAAGGTTTACACTAGAAAAGGTTAGAGAAAGATCTGCTCAGGGTATCACCACTCAAGTATTTGTGCCCAGTGTATGACGTCTTCTCAAAATACAGACATACAGTAGTAATCAAGCCTAAGGGCAGGAAGCACCAGACTAAGCAAGCTAACCTGGCCGAACAGCACTAGACATGATTAGCTGATTAGTTGTCTAAGCAAGGAAACTCATGCCTGAATTTCCAGACATGCCTATATTGATTTCACTGTCTTGTACCGAGTTATTGATTTTAATAGTTTATTTTAAGAAATGCCATATCAGGTTATCCATTCCATTTCAAGTGCACATATAGATTGCTTGAGTAATTATACCTTCATACGCCACATTTTTAAATTACAAATTTTCGCTACTAAAACTACTTGGCTGATTAATATTGACGTATCTATCCTCTAATCAAGTTGAGCACATTATACAACACACATTTTTAGCAACGCAACAGGAATTGATTTCCCTTCACATTTCTCAATATTGAGATCACGTAATGCATTTTACTACTAGGTTATGAGCAACAAATTGAGGAAAGGAGGTGCAAAGGTTGGCAAACACACACACTGCCATAAACTCACCCTCCCAATATAATTTTGATAAATAAATTTCAACTGCAAGTGCATGCATGTTTCATAGTAAGTAAAATAATCTAGCGTCCATCAGCGACACATTTTTAAACACTCCAGCGGTGAAACAGAGTTTGGCATGTGTGAAGTCAATATGCACCAATTAAATTTGACCCCCATTCGATTCAACTTATTCACATAAGGTTAAATGACTGCCAGGTCTCTCCAACCTTCTAACAGGCAATAACCAGACATTAGTTTATGGACTGGTTGCATCAACACTAGTTAATGGTAACTACAGAGTTTGTATGCATACAACAGCTAACTCTGCAGTTAACATAAACCATGGTTAGCTCTGAACGGCCGGTTAAAAGGTTGGAGCAAGCAACCCCAACGCCCATCATCTCCTGGCAATAATGCGATGCCCCCCCCAGCATTGCTTCCAATGTGTCCCCACATGTCGCCCGTCCCTCCCCCGCACCCCAACCAGCCGATCCAATTAAACCCCATGCGATTATGCAAAACCTGTCAAATCTGTCTCAAAATAAACCTGTCATAAACAAGGCTGTTTACACCCCCCCACTACATGTAAACAAAATCCCACACAACTGGGGCCAGGACACACGCAGCCATAAAACTTACAGAGCTGGTCAGGCCTTGCCTGCCCGTCACATGCAACTTTAAATAAATATGTACAAACTACGGCGCACAGAATAAATTATGTACAAAAAAGAAAGTCTATAAAGCGACCGCAAATTGGTCGCATCCACTGGTTGCAATCAACCCCGCCCTGGCGCTGCTGCTGCTGCCATTTAAATGTGTTTTAAATTTAATCCCAAATTTATTAATTAGTTCGTTAAGGATAATCAGACGGTTTGTGTTTAATTGCTGTTTAATTATTTACGGTTAAGTACGGTGGTTTGTCCGGTCGATGACAGATGGCGGTGACTCCCGGCTCGTCCGCACCATCTAGTGGCGCGTGGCTGAACTGGCAAGCTTCAGGTGTGGTCGTGCAGAGGCGGGACGTTCGACTTGCCTGTTTGGATAGGGAACCGTCGACCGATCGGGCCGACGGTGGAGAAGACCGTCGGCGGGCGTCGAGGAAGGAAGTCTGTCGGCGGGGTAGGGGGACAAAAGGCAGAACCAGAAAAGGGAAGAACCAGAGAGAAAGACTTGGGGAAGAAGAGAGAGATGCGATGGGAACGAGGATCCCCGTGCCTCCGATCCTGTTCTCCCTGGCCTTCTTCACCACTTTGGGTGAGTCCAAACACTGCCTCTTTTCCAAAACATTGATTCCACTTTCGGTGCATGCCGTTGCTTGGGTGATGTCCATGTGCTGCCAAAGGGTGCACGAACCTCCACACGCGGGGGGATATTGGACCGGGTCCATTTCCTATGCTGCTATACTGCGGCAAGGAAGGAAGGAAGGAAAGGAAAGGAGAGAGGCTTGGCTTCATTTATCTTAAGGTTGGAGAAACTGATGGAGAAACTTGCATTAGTCTTCCGTGCTTCAGGTTAAACGAATGCCTGATCAAATCAGCCTGATAGAGAAATCTCTGTCTGATATAAAAATATTTTTAGCTTAAAGGTAATACTTGAAATTATACATATCCCAATATTAGTTCGGTTAATCTGATAGTACAACGTGATTTCATTTTTCGCACCTTTTTTGTGCATGATTTCTCGTCGGTTTGGTTCATATTAAACCATGTTTTGGTCTGGCTTTTCCCGACGTTTATGTAACTTTAGCCCCGGTGTGGTCATTTGCGTGAGTGTGTGGCTGCGTTTCTGACGGCATTTGTGATGTGTTATATCTAGTTATGCCGCTCGTTTAGGCTACAAGTACGTGTACGTGCTTTTCCCGCGAGCGTGGCACTCCAGTAGTGCAAGGTTTGTAGTTGTGGAGCATCTGAGCAAAAGTGTGCAAATAGACTAGAAAATAAACTTAAGTTGGTTGTAAATTAAATTGGGCAAACCGGTCATTAACATTAATAAACAATCTTTATTAATATAAATCTCAGAGTTTGTACGTATGTTTGTCCCACTTCTCGGATCCACTTCCACACCTCTGCTGAGAGAGCTGAAACTGGGGACACACATGTCTTACATTTCGGTGATTCCAGGAAAATTCTGAAAACACTGAATATTTGGCAACAAAGTGAGTTATGAACAAATTTTCGTAATTTATTGCACTTTAGTGGCCATACTGAAGTACTGCCCTGTTGTGTACGTTGCTAGAGGAAGTTTCCATCCTCTCAATATATATCAGTTCTCCAGTTCCTTTGGATATGGCATTATTCATATAACTATTTCAAATCCAGCACGTTGCTAAACTCATCGGCTGCCACAGCAGGAAGTAAACAATTAAGGCATTGTTGAAAAATTGCATGATATTATTTCAAACCACTTTCAAACAATGACTTGCTTACTTCCTCCTGTGATGGCAGCTGCTGAGTTTAGCAACGTGCCTTGCGCCTTTCTTTTCTTATACACTTCCTATCGCCGTAAATTCAACGTATCCATCATCTATAGTTTTAGTGAACTTCAAATGGGTGGCTGGAAAGTTTCCGCAATAGGCACATAATTTCATGGAAAACAATGCGTGGTGATGCAAGTGTCGTGAATCTCGAAGTAGAATATTGGAAGAAGAGAGCATTTTCAACAGCCTCTTATTATTTTTAACATGTGCTGCACGCCAGATAAAACCGTAGGGTAAAACATCCTATTCCACAAAAATGCTACTGTATGGACTGATTTTGCACCATATTGAGGTAAGGTGCTCATTTTTGATCTCCACATTTTCCGCTCTCTCTAGCACTGCAGAAAAAAATATCAGTAACGTCCTTGATCTGATAATATAGGGGAAACCTATCCATTCCGAAAAAAAACAAACTTTAGGGTCCCGTCCGATTCTATAATGCACAGGTTTCACTGCATATGCGTCGATTCCGCTAACCGAGGCGTGAGGAGGGAACGAAAAAACTTTTGCTTATTGTTTTCAAATACAACTCATAGGCCTACCACACAATGGCCCCTAGGACTAGTCGCATATGGATTAAGCTTACATGAAGTAGTGTATTTCCGTGTATTTCATTCTTACTGCATACCCGTACCATCTATACCACAATGGGGGCGAATATTGTCCGTGGGCCAAAGCTCCGAGAGGAATACTGAATAAATTCATAATTATGCAGGATCTAGAAACTTCTCTGTTCTCGCTGCTTTTTTCATTTATCAAACCCCGTGCGAAGAACGGGTCCCCTGCTAGTAGTTAATAATTACCGGTATAGTTAATAGCCACTTAATTTTTGCTAATAATTATGTCCACGCTGACACTTTAATCTTATGCCTTGAGTTGAACTATTGGAAGTAATTCAATTTTTCGTGTCCTTTTGTTCAGTTGCTCCTAATTTGTTTTAGGAAACGACTCAGGGAGAAATAGCATTAGTGTCGAGTATGTTAATTTGATATTTCCATGTTATTAGGCAGTGCTGCCACTTCTGTGCGATCCGTGGAATTGCAGCCAAAACCCGCAAGTCGGTCCTTTTCAAATAGTATCGACTAAAGTTTCCTTTGGAAGAAAAGGAAAAGGAAAGACCTTCTTCCGTTTTTCCTCCAATATTAAAGCAAACATTACTTTTCAGGTAGGTTCCTCAATTCTGACGCAAATTTTGAATAAATTATGTTTGTTTATCCAGCTGACCATTAACCAGTTGGTCATCTTTTCTTCAAAGTAGAATTTATTTAGGCCCCCTACATCAGAAAATAATGTAAATAATGCAGTTCGCTAGAGCAAGTAATTCAATTAGCTATCCATTGATTACAAAATTAGGCATACTCGCAGTTTCACGCAGGCTGAGTATAAAATAAGTATTGGTTCCAGACAAGGCGAATTTTCCTCCGTTAATAACAGCACTCTAATGCATTGTACACTCACTGCACTGTATATAGCAGCGCTCGTTAGTCTTGCATCGCAACGTTTGTATTGCACATATGAACGACGCAACCGGAAGTAATTCAGTCAATTCAACCTTCACATATGTATAGGAGCCAACAATTGCGAAATTTCATGAATATCTCCTTTTCCATTCGACCTTTTTTTTTTTGAATAGGGTGACTTATTCAAAATTGGATATATCTGCACGTCACAAGAGCGACTGATTCCATCTCAATTCTTTGGCTCGAAGCAGACACCTTTTTCCCCCGATGCATTGTACTGGCAATCTTGCGCATGATATAAAGCTCCAGACAACATGATGAAGAGCTCCGAAGCTCCATAACTCGGGGCAAAGCGAGCTTCCAATAATAACCTTTGACTCCCGTGCGTTCCAGAGGCTCTAAATTCGAGCCCAAAAAAGGCCAGTATACTATAGGGTATAGATTTTTTTTAGCAGACGCTCCAATTCCTGCACTAATTCACATTTTTTGGCTCCAAAAAGATGAGAATAACACTATCTCTCCGGTCCACATGTGAGTCTGGCAAACCTTTGACTAACGAGCAAAATTGCGTGAAATACAGCTTAGGTCACGCCCAAATAGGTACTTGAAATTTTAGGAAGGATAAATCGTAACCAAGTGTGAGAATACTGCAGGAAAATTAATATCTAGGAAGTGTGTATAAGTGGCCTGTTTTGCCAAGATGGATGAGGGTGGCTGGATGTGGGCGTATTAGTGGCTTCACTCATCCGGAATTGTAGGATTTAGCTAAGGTTTTTCATTCACTAAGTGGAGCTTCAGATTTGGCACTTCCTCGTTTACAATAGTGGACTATGTGCTGAGTTAGACAGATTCCCTTTGTTAGTCGTACAGTATACCGATCTATCGAATTTCCTAAAAAAAAGGTTCAGAGTAAAAGTTCGTTCGCCTCTTTCTGTACTGACTTATGACCCAGAATGTCCAGTACATACATCAAGTCTCGTCTTTTGTCCGCTGATATCTAAGGGCCACCCTGCAGCATCCTGAGGCGCCCAGACCAAGCTCAAACAAGAGCTGTTTCTGGGCTTCCCAAACTTCAAATCCCGAACTTAGATTGAACACAAGAGTAAAACCGCAGAACTCCGGGATTTTCACTAGTGTCTTGAGGCGAACTTTCATAATCGCAGCGCCTCTTGGGCCCGGAAAGTGCGGTCTAGAGAAGGGCTTCCAGTTAAACAAGTGACGCTCTCCATCTGATTATTACATAGGAGTATAATCCATCCGTGGTTACAAAAACATGGAGGGCCATAAAGGGCGTTTTCGGCTTGTGTGAAGCTGCCACACCCCAGCCCGGTTTGGACCTAAACCTGGTTCCAATTGGGCGTCGCCTAGCTCTTTTTTTGTATGTCAACGTCCATGGGTGGCCGCTAAAGGTCAGCACTTGGACTGAACCGCACGAATCTGCTTGATTATTTCGGGGACTTGTGGTCAAATCTGGGCCATTAGCAGGGCAGGTTGGAGCTCATCATTTCCAATCCGCGGATGTTGAGGGATTAAAAGGACCGAAATGGACAATCAAGCCCGATTTTCAGAATGTATGAATTAACCCTGTACTATTCGTTCGAAAATAGAGCGAAAACGATCCATCAGTTCATATATAAACATCTCCGTCATGTCGTGCCGTTATAGAATTTTGGAAGGAAACAGCATGCGCCATCTACTGATTTCCTCCCCAACTATTTTCAGGAACGTAGGTGTACAAACTTCCTAACAACACAACGTGTAAGTGAGATTTGCGAAAGTGTCCATCAGATGACGTCAGAAACCATCTTGACATCCTTTATACGGATAGCTCTTCCCCGATGGGAAAAGCACATGACGGGTTCATGGTTTTTGCAAAAATCCGCTGCATAGTTTGAAGCGCTTAATAGGATTAGGCTTAGTTAAAATGGTGGAAACTCATTGCTCAAAAGCAGTTGGCAACGAGGATTTTTCCTCGCATAAAACCAATTGGCAAAATGTGTACAATTTTTAAAAAACTGGCGACTTTTCTTCGAGTGATTCATACACCAGTCGGTTTTTAATCCGATTTTGAACTCAGATTATGACGCAAGCTCGTTACTGTCAGCTACGTTGAAATAATTGCGTAAAGTCACACCGGTAATATTCCCTCAAATCCAGCAGAGAGTTGGCAAAATCAGGGAATTACGGTTGTTTCCCCCCTTCAAAATCCGGTGATCTATTTACAGAGGATGTATTTCTACAATGGGACAAACAAATCGATCGTTCGGTTGTATTGTATGGCCGGTATCGCCACTTTTTTAATTATTCGTTGTCCCGGGTCCGTTTTGCGGACAACGGAAATGTTGCGCATTTGCCTTCCAATCAGCTTGGACGTATTAATGAATGAAAGCTAATCCTGGGCTCTCACCGTTTGGTGTTGACAGTCGTCACAAAGCGTGACACAATATTCCGGTGTGAATATTGGGCGCGGTTTTGGTGCCAAACCCGGGGGCTCAAAGTTTGGTTGGGGGTGTGATGGAGATGGGAATAATTTCCTTCCCATATACCTCCCCACCCCCACCATCCCCCACTCTGTTAATTAGTTCCTGTTTATTACCATTGACGCTCTGATGTTGCAGGAATTTTGATTGCACCCGGTTATAAAGTGCGGTGCCACTCGGTGTATTGCATCAAGTTGATTTAATTATCTTTCACTCGGACCGGTGTCACATGCAGTTAGTCGCTTTTGCAAAACCGCCGAGTTATATAGTGCCCCTGCGATATAAATATGCACGGTTTAGTTGACCGACAATGGCCGTTGGTGATGAGGAAAAGTGATAAATTGCATTAGCAAATGCAGGCTAAATTCATCTAATGATATTTAATAATAAACTAGTCATCTTTCTCCTAATGGGCTTATTCACTCCGTCGGATGTGTTTCCGACCTGATAGTATCGCTATCTCTCGCACGATCTGATGGTGGCAGGAGTGTACAGACGGAGTCTACGCCATCTATGCTTGACGAATAGTACTGTGTGGTAAATCGGCGGTCCATCTCATTCAAGTTGTTTAATTTTCACTGTCATAGTCTACAAATTACAGATTTTGCCATTGGCAACAGGTTCACTAGTCGATGTGTAATTCGCAAAGTTGGGAAGAAAATCAGTAGATGACGCAAGCTGCTTTCTTCCGAAATTAGCGGACACGTTTAAATATAGGATAATGAGAGGAACAATACAATGTTAAAATTTAATATATCGCCAGCTGTTAATTTGTAGCCAACTCTCTTCTGCTAATTGGTATTCGCAGCTAGTCTGACACTCTCGCCATCACTAGTGGCGACAAAACTATCGGGGCGAACCCATGTACTGGCTGGTGTGCGGAATTAACGGACTGTTTTATCACTGCAGTTAATCAAGCATCCATTTTGCCTGGGAGTAACCGCGCTAATGAACAAAACGTCATAAATACAAGCTGTCAAAAGGAAACGAGAGAATAGGTAATGTAGATCAGAGGAAGTTCTCGCTGCCCATAAAATATCTGAAAAGCGATCTCGCTCAAACACCACGCTTGACTAATGGACAATTAATCACCGTCGGGGGTCTGACGCAAACAAGAAACCCCATGGGGTGTCGTTTAAAAAAAATTGTGTCGCTTGTTACGAAATGTGTTCTATGCCAGCGGTTCTTTTTAGAGAAATAATTGGGTGTGGGGGCTTCAAACTTTATAATTTGGGCGAAAAAACTATTTTTTGCGGATAATATTGGCAGCAATTTGTCGCAAGATTGCCTGACTCAGCGATTTTTTTATCGTGGGCGAGAAAGTGCGATTTTTTGTCCGACTGGATCCGAGCGAGATGACAAGTTTGATGGCATCTTGCCTGCGGATAAAAATGTCGATTATCAAGGCGATTCCATTCATTATCCGTCAGTTGGACGACGGAAATCGATACCGTAGACATGACTTGGAGCCTCTTAGTCGCTGCGGTTTTTACAAAATTTCTATTTAAAAAAGGGTGGTAATGAACCGGCTGATATAGCTCGAACGTGGCTGGAAAATATCACTGATTATGTCCACACAATGGTTCAGGTTATGTCACCAGAGCGGAAACATGACTTTGTTCCAACCACACGCGCCATGCAATCACCCGTTTTTGTTCGGCTTCCAACAAAGCCCAGCCATATATAGTTGCTGTGACCAAGGCTCAAAAAATGACCAATCGAACCCAACCAAATGACTCCTGAAGAGTTAACATATCAACAACAGCTGGGGAGTTGCAAAAAAGTGCATCTGATTGGAATAAGCTGACGGAAAATAGTATGACCTTTGACCTGGGGATTGAGGTTTCGTGTAAACTTTCGAAAGTTTTGCTTCACATGCAAAACAAAAGCTAGTGCGCGTCACTAATGAGCTCTTTCCCCGGTTCCTAGATCGATATAAGCCGCAATGGAATGGAGGAGGTAAAAGGCTTTGTGGAAGAAGATGAGTCGAGAACACTCTTCAACACTGCTACTGGATCACCCATTGTTGACATGGACATTCAACATTTTGTCCTGAAAACTGTGGGGGGTAGAACCAAATGTGTGTCGTAGATCCGTCTGCACACTCCTGCCACCTTCAGGTCGTGCGAACGACCATCCGACGGAGAGAATAGGCCTATTAGGAAAAAGATATGAACCTGTCCAGATTGGTCCGGAATGTACCGATTTGTTCCAGTTTTCGCCCTTGGTGTTGCAACAACATGATGTTGAGTCCCAATCTTGTGAAGTAGAACAAAAGCCGAGGCTTGATTCTGGCTGTCTGTAGCACCTCAGCAGGGGGGTGGTTGAAGTACGAGAGTAGTGAGAGGGTGGGGGGTCCAAAGTGTCAAAGTTTGTCGATGCAGCGTGGTCGCAGCAGCAAATAGGAAGTCCTCTCCTCCAATCATGAAGCCTGTCGCGAGTATTTTCGACTCCGTCTTCGTAGAGACCTACTTGTCACTTGAACTGACTTTGCCAAACAGACTATTCGGAGACATTTCCTTCCGCCAGCAGGAATCGGAAGTGAGGGCACCTGTCACTTTTCCACTGAGAGAGAGAGAGAGAGAAAAAAAATGGGATTCCTCTGACATGAATATTCTGTCCATGTCACTCTCTACCACGGGACTTCACCTGACGTGTGTATATGGAACTTTCCCCTTCGTGACATTCGTGCCTGATCATATTTTGGGTGGTGGAGAACCGAATTTCCAGACTTTCTGATGATAACCCCCCGATAATCTCATCTGCAAAAATGTTTGGACTAGAGATGTGTTGCGGAATAATAATGCGGTGTATAACTTGGTGGGACTTAGTGTCCAAAAAATTGGGGGATTGTCGGATTAAGCGAAGTGTGTGCAACATTGCACAGTTCCACAAAATTGTACGCCGCATATCTGACAGGGACAATGTGACCTCTGATGTCACACTTAGCGTGAAACTCACACCATGTTTATTCGGTCCAAATTAAAGCCAATTATTGCAAACTACAATAGTCCATTAGCTCAAAAAGCATACTATCTTCGCATAGCTCATTATTTTCATATGCGCAAATGAGTTTGAATAACGTATCCAAATTGCATTCACACTATTGGTGGTAAGGGGTAGTTTGCACTAATGACATTACTTTCATAGCCAGAATTAACACTACAGCGTGAAACATAACTAAAATGACTAATCTCCGCCCTGTGGGCTTGCTGTCAAATGAACATTACACAGCCTCAGCCTGCTTCCCCAAACTCTCTCCAAATGAAATGTTCCTGCAACATAGATTAGCCCGTAACTTCGGTAATTGAATGAACAGCCGACATTTGAGGCAGTAAAAAAAATTCATTGGCATTTTATCGATTGTGGGCCATACCGCACCTCGGACGACGTAGCATCAGTGCCAATTGAGAATCCCGGTAACAAAAGGAAAGAGAAAACACGGCCAGGAAATTACTCCTCAAATTTTTTGTCAATCGGAAATATTATTTTGGCCGTTAAGCAGAATAACGGTTTGGCGGGAAAAAGCGCGCGACGTGTACGGCCACGGCCGTAGTCGCCGTACTATATATGATGGTCCCTGATGCCTGCATCAAAAATGTATCCCCGAGTTTGAATAATGCTCCCTGGCGAATTCCGATAATTTATCGTTAAATCCGGGCCGAAAACATCCCGCAGTATATGGACCCAGGACCGTCCCATCAGGGCTTGGATGTATCGCATGCGTCATTTTCTACCCTAATTCGAACTATAGTATCATTCTCTCAATGATGAGGGAGACCTTCCCTTTTCGCCTCTATGCGTGTTTGGTATGGCATAGATCGATACCTTGCTGCATACCAGTCCTTGAGGTTGATTTGTACGCCTACGCCTAGGTTTCGTAGGCTGCTTCGTATCACTCGGGCCGGCTTGAAATTTACATGAGAATTTAATTCGGCGTCAGGTATGTATCTCAAGGGGTCAGTTCCTACAAGACAACGCGGTTTACCTAGGCACGGAACTTGGGAAGAGTTTGTCTCAGTCATACAAGACACGCTCGTAAAGCAAGAACCCCCACGTGCGATCAAGTTGGTGTACTGTACGTGTGCTAAGGCAATTTCGAACATTTCAGAGAAATTGGCGTAAAATTTTGGAGAAAATTTTGCTGAAAAGTACTGGGGTGGGCCCTCCAGTCGCGCATGCGCATCCAATAAGGGTCCAGTGCGCCTGCGCGATTGGAGTGAGTAACCGATCACATTTCCCCCGGGCAGCCCCAGTGTGCAACATATGCAGTATGTGCCATTTTGAGTAGTTATAAGGTCAAAGGCAGCAATTTCGTGCAATATTACCCTGGAGTTGCCAATGAAAAAAGGTCCTCTTTTTTCTGAAAGCTTCCGGTCCTGTGTCTCGAACGACCGGAGAAACGGGATGCGAAGCACAAACGGACGTCATACGCTTAACTTATTCACTCCTTCCGTCCTCCTGAATAATGCCGCGCAATTTCCTGATTTATGCGCACGGAAGGATGGTTATTTTGAGACTCCAAAATTTCATTGCACTACTAGCACTGGTCTAGGTGTGCGTGTTACTGTCATGTTAAATCACGTGTTAGCTGGTACCGTCCGAATACTCGGCATACTCATTATTTAATATTGCAATTACGACTGGCTGGAATTATTGGGCTGTATGTTACGAGACCTATTAGCATGACTTATATACACGAATTTTTTTGGATTACTTTTACGGGTCGTTTTTCAAATCCTTGGCGCATTGCATGTCAATACGACCGAGTTCCATCATGTGAGTGTTATTAGGCGTCGTAAAAACATAAACTTACTGCTTAATATCAAATGCAATTATGTTAGCTCCACATGCAATATTGCTATTAATTTCTGGGTGCCCCTCTTTACTGACGGTTAATGCATGCGAGATGCGCTGTATGCTCCTCCGAAATCGATTCAAAGTTTTCTAAGCACTTTGGGTATGTTTGCACGCAATTAAGAAAGGCGGAGTAATTAATTGTTCACGACAAGGTGAAAGATTGCACAGCTCGCCCTATTTAAAGATTTACCAGCCGGTTCCCAGTATATAAAGACGTAGTTTTAGATGCGATGCCCTTGCACGCAACCCGTTACATAATATTTCTGGATGAGAGTTCATCTTCAAAACACGTGATTTCGATCGATAAGACGCGATAAAAATATCGGAAAAGATTTTTACCCGAAAAACTAAACAATATGGCTTTGCCTGAAGTAGGTTTCACAACATTTCGTATGAAAGGGTTTCATCTTCACACCACTTCATGGGAAACGTCATTTTTAACAGAAGAAATATCGGATAACATTTATAATATTTGATTTAAAAAACACACAAAAAAACCACCCAAAACTCAGTTCTAGATTAGTTCAGAACAGAATGAGGTGGGTCGATAACACTCAATTTTTAACAATTATTGCAAATGTCGAAAATATTTAATTTTTTCATAACTAAAAATTAGGTTACGTAACAGTTCTGGGGTTGAGGCCTACCATCAGGGTTTTATCTCCAAAACACTCCACAGGAAAAGGGGATTTGGGTCGATAAAAAACCGTGGGAGTGCTTATCCGGCTTCGAAATCTTGCCCCAACTGTTTGGTAGTCGGTTTTCGGGGATAAAACCGCTAAACGGAGGCATTTACACACCAAACCGCATTGGATCCATAATGATGTCCAAAATTGCGTCAATTATGCCTCCCGGTTAGTTACCTACATTAGATTCAGGTAGTACTTTTCAGTTAATAACTTCTGAGAGCCCCTGGAGCGTCAATGGACTCATCATATCACTGGCGGAAAATGAATTTCATCAGTTATTAGCAAAAAGCTAGGAAATTCCCAGTACGGGACCTGGGTTGATTTTGGCCAAGTCTGGTTTCCCCGTTGGGTAATAAATTTAGCACGGTGGCGATCGTTGTCTGTGTCGAAGTGAGGGTGGTATTACGTCGAGTCCTAATTACACCTCCTCCTTCACCAAAGTAAGCTCGACGACGCGATCATTTTCTAATCTCTAATCCTCCCCTGGAGAAATTATCGCATCATTCCTGTCCTCACTTTTCCGTACCCGCATTAGTATTCAAGCCCCAGACGATATTTTCCTCGAAGGGATAGCTGCTGTAGTACATCAAGGGGGGTATACCTGTACAGGAACAAAACGTTGTTGCTAACCGGGTAATGACCATTCGGTAATAATAATTGGAACCGTGCGGCTTTTCATGGCACCGTATATGAAGTGTCGCTAATAAGTCCGCCCTAATTTCTCATTAGCACCGGTGCATTGTTCGACTCCGTGTCAACGGACAAGCGGAAAATCCAGTATGGCTGTCGTCTACGTCTCGAGCGATATACCGTGTCATAATTATGACAATAAAGCTGCAGTCAGCCCTTTAGAAAATCCGTCCGCTCGAGTGAGGCGGCGGTAGTTATCGCGAAATTAGTCGCATTATTTGGATGGAAAGGTGGATGGAAATCAACTGTATGGAGCATTGATTCGTACATGGACCGTGTAGAGCGTGTTCCATTCAAATTATTAATAATCAGTTACTTTTAGGAATTATTTAAAATGTTAGCGAGCCGAATGGTGCATTCCCATTGGCTGCAGATAGGAGCTGCCGCTTTCCATTGGTTGCAGATAGGAATTGCGGCTTGCCATTGGGTGATATGCAGGGTGAGCCAACTACACACCTTGTCAGGCAGTGTTAATTAGTTTCCGTGCAATAGTCCTTACCCAAAATGTCATAATACCGTTTCGGTCCTTTTCCGCCCAAAAAGAGCAGGGGAAAGATAAAAGGATGTGTTAAGAGGGCGTATAGATGTAGGCGATTGCATTCAACTATATAAGGGGAGGCGTTGGGTGTGAGAAACAATAATCCGTTTCCTCCCTTGGGGCTTGATAAGCACTCGGTCCAACCGAAACAGGCAAAGGAAAAGGACCTGCTTTGTGCCGTATAAATCTTCCCGGAGGGTGAAGAACAATGGACCACCGACGGATGTCAACAGCTCTTTGTCTCTCCCCAAAGAATTGGCAGGAATGGAATATGAATAGGCGGCAGTATCGCCTCAGGAATCTCCAATAATCTCTGACGCCCTCGTGTCATTTACGAATACAGACAGACGCAGGTCTGCGCAGTTCTGCGTGCTTCTAAATGTGTGTTTGTTAATTAATGATAATGAGGTATTTTTTACTAACATTCTGTACGTGATCAAAAATTCGGCGCAATCAATTAATGTGATTTATCTAATGTGAATGAAGATGATTTGTGTACAAATCAACTAAGAGCAGATTTGTTAGCCAAATTAGTCAAATGTCTCTGCAATTAGCGCTAATTCCATTACGGCTCAGTTGCATCCGCTCAAATTAGAGAAAATCTTAGGATATTGTAAATTCCTAGACTTAATCGGAGATTTGCTTTTCATTTACGCGTAAATGAAAAGCAAATCTCCGCGCGCAGGTAAAACCCGGCCTAAATTTTGCATCATAGAAACACCGTTTATAGAACAAACTTCAGCTTGACTCGACTACTAAATCCATAGACTGACCTACAATGCCTCCTCTAGGCTCTCCGGTTGTCACACTCCTCAACAATGTAATTACATTACGGTGTTTCTGATCCGATATTTTCTTGTAGGACTCCAGTGGGACTAGTCACGTGACAAATGTTCATACCTTTAGTGAAACTGGCCCGCAGGCTCAGTGTCATCATAAGGCCACGGCGCCTAAGTATGACAAGATCGGATAAAAGCTGCCCCGCAGATACCACGCAGTATATATGGGCCCGAGGTAACACCTTCCCGCCGTGTTTGGATGCTTCACTGCAAATTCACACCCGTTGTTTGCAATTACCTCGCCTCTGTAACTAGCGTGTTCAATCTGTAATTTTTATGGTCATTAAATAGACCTTACAGTAATCCTACCGCAGATTGGGTACTTTTTTCCTAGCACATAACTGCTCTTCCTTTTTTTTTTTTTTGTAAGTGTCAGCGAACCTTTCAGGTCTTGTGGCACTACCCCTTTTTACGACCAAAAGAGGACGCTTTTAGAGACCTGGATGTAAACAGGATAAAAGTGCAGACGATGTGAGTTTAAAATGTTTTTCGAGGTTATCCCGCCCATACGTGTTCTCATAAAAAGTATATATCAGACGGTCGGATTTGAATACGAAAATCACCCGCGTGAAATGCACGTACGACCCAAGTGTGGCCGTAAATTGAGATCGTGCTCCGGTGCAAATATTTGCACCCGGAACACCTGACGGTTCCTAGGCTAAGACGTGTTTTTACACGGCCAGGGCTTAAGGGTCCGGACCTAGAGTTAGACTATTGAGCGAGGACTCAGTGCAAGGGGCCACCAGGCAATTACCTTTGATTGCAGCGCCTGAGGTTTGGCAGTCAGAAAGAGTCTGTATATATTTCCAAACCCACTGCTTCTTGATGCAGATACAGACTCTAAATAGTTGCTTGGGCCAAGTCGCCACATCAAATGAGCGCTGTCTGCTCGAGTTTCCAACTCGGCGAGGGCCATGTGTGTCATACCTTTTGGCGTGGAAAAAAGTAATGAGGTCGTCTGGTGCAGTTACAGAATGTTGCTGCAATTTTGGAAGAGGGGCATTTAGGCGTAAAACGACTCCAAAAACGGTGCACCCACCGTAATTTATGGGGACAGCTACTGAACCAGAACGCATCCTTTTCTTGGGGAAACCTACATAAATTACGGAGCGTACTACTTGTACATTGAATAAATGTAGGCCAAGAATAAAAATTTTATGGCGAGATATGGCGTGCGAGCTACAGGGTGGTGCAACTTTCTGCTGATTTAAAAGCCTGCAATTGAATCCGTACTATTTTTAATGCCGCTCCTAAATTTCGCGAGCGGCTTAATTACGGTCGAACTTCGGTTGTATTCAAATCACGACAAGGGTTTGACCTTGCGAAAAGAGTGCAATAAGCCAGTCCCACGCAGGGAGGAGACCATCAGTGATTTAACAGAGCAGACCTTGTGACTAAGCAGCCGTAAGAATTGCAAATGGGCTATAAATTAATAGAAAGCTTTGGAACGGGCGCATTTCGCAGTCGCTGTAGTAGAAAGGGGACGCAATCAGTGGATGCTGTTTCCTTCATCCCTTGTCGCGAATTATTCCGGGGGAGTAATGGAGTTCTAGGAAAAAGAGAAGTAAGTCCATTTCATCCCAGCAGCGTCGCGTGTGAAATTGAGGTGTGTGGAATGGGCGGGGAGGACCTGCGCCCAGTGGTTGGAGAAAGAAAAAGAAGGAAAAAATTGTTCGTGACTAGGCGGTCGTAGAATCGATAGTGACGTCACCCTTAGAAGGAAGAAGTACTCTGGGAATGGGCTCAGCCGTGTTCAGAAAGGGGAACATGCATATTTGATCGTCACCTTTTCCACCCCCATACTTCTCATGGAGCTCGTCTTTTTCTGCCCCCCGACCCCGACCTATCCTTACCCCTTTTATGTTGGAGGAGCGTTTAAATTTAAGGCTGACTAAATTATTGTTGCATATGATTAAACGGGAGCGAAAAAAAAAATTGGCGCATTGTTACGACCGAATCGAAAGCGAATTGTTTGCATCGAGCTTCAGTTCAAATATTAATCAGGTTCATTGTCATCGCTATTGTTAGTTTTGTATGGGCTACACTGTGAAAAGCATTTTATTGATGTGCAGTAATCAACTTTCAAGTGGGTGGACCGTGGAATTCGCTCAATTTTATTACGTTTTCAATATTGCAATAATGTAATACGAGCAAAAATATCCATTATGCTTTTCCCGAAATGGTTTGCAGGCAATTTTCTCCCGGATAGTTAAGTCTGAAATGTTGGCGCTTGGAAATAAACGTCATGCACACGTAGGTTTGCGACGTGGGCCACATTTCAGGCGCGAGTGGACAAGATCCTATGAGGAGGAGACCTGGACCACCTGACAAGCAAGGCTGGCAGCGTAATTCGCCGCTAAACACTCCCCGCGTATTAAAGGCGACGTGGGCACTTTCCACTCCCCAGATAAGAGCCAAAAGGGGTCATAAATCTACTGATCCCCCACTTTCTGCACCACAGCTTCCGGCACTTAATTCCTTCCCAGAAGTAACGAATCGAATGATTTCACGGAAACGCGACATCCTGGAACAGGACCACCCTACGCCCGAAATTCCTCAGGCTTCCAGGCGTGGGGTGGTCCTCGATATAATCAGGAGTTGCCCGGGAAAGAGGGTATCACTTTCGCGGGAATCAAACTACATCACACTTTCCAGGGACGGATGAAACTACTCGAATTTGAGATTGTTAGGAAGTCGTGCCCGCTTCAAGGGGACTTCTTGGTAATATTACTGCCAGTGGAATATTGCAGCAACTTGGCTTAAGTGCATAAGTTTGGAGTATTGTCACGTATTCGGCACTCGATAATAGTTTGTTACTTCAACCTTTTTTTTCCACCTATTTCAAGCGTAAAAACCTGAATGATACTAGTGACGCACTTGCACCAAAGAGTCAGTCGTGGTTCGTAAACCGGAGTTAAATGGGGCGCAAAACCGTCATTAGTTAGCCGGGTTGCAACGTTGAAATGGAGAGGAAAGAACGACTTGGAAGGTCGTCCTTTCGAAGAGAAAGAGAGAGAGGAATGCACGCTCCGTCGGTCTTGTCTCCGATTCAGATTTACCTAATCAGGTTTGAAAGACGATCCGGAGCTTCATTACCTAATTACTGCTTAAGCCGGCGATTAACACGAGCCTTGACCAATTCCAGTGCGCTTCGTTTACATAATTTCCGCAGTAGATTTGAACTCTCTTAATGAGCAATGAAGAGGAATTTATTTCTTCATTACCGGTGCTGCTTGTTTGTTGACACGACGCGGCCCGTGGTTTTAAAGCAAGTTTCATCCTGGGTTTGATGCAACCCATCCGCCTTTCTTCTTCAAAACTTTGCATACTTGTAAGGGGCAAAAAGGTACATGGCGGATATTTAATTAATTCAATGCTTACAGTACAGTAAGCCGCAAGATTTGTGTACCTTCAGTAAATACACCCGCTTGCCCACAATTTAATTATATGTAGTTGTACCTGTACGCTTTTTCATATTTGATCACTCAGAGAGCGTCCGGTCCGGAAATTAAAATATTCGTGGTTATGCAATACTAAAAAGTGCGGTGAAGCTAGTAGAATCCCGCGGAATAATTTATCTGAAATGTCTAAGGCCATTCTTCGAGTCGAAATAATAGGCAGCAAATGAGTTTAGGCCCTTGTTATCCCAGATAAACTTAAGCCTGCGACATACGCCTCTAAATACGTGATTAATCCCCTATCCTTATTAATTATTGGCGCCAACTTGGAAATGACTTGGGTTCGCATTTAACCCCATCTCTAGGGCTACTAATTAAATGCGCTCCTTCTGACGCCTGGAATTATGTATGGGGACAGCATCCTGACTGTTCTCGTTGTACCGGTGTCAAAGGGATGATTTTATAGCCGTGATTTTCCCATTAAATTATTCAATAGGCTCGGTGATATTCCAGAGGCCATAATAAGCTTTATGGGCGAGTTAATTGGATCTGTACATGTAGCCACTAAACTACCATTGCAATAATTTATTTTAACCGCTGGAACTGCAGTTTGAGGTAGTTAACGGGCGTCTAGGATGATTAATTCTCCTTATCCCACCCACTGATGGCGTCCTTGTCGGAAGGACATAAAGTCAAATCATTCCCAACATCGCCGGATTGCTGTTCGACTCGACTGGAATCCCCAGCACGGCAGGGAAGAAAAAAATTCCGGGCTGCAAAGATTGTTGAGGCGAGGGACAAGCCTTTTATTAGGAATGATAGGATTTCATTTCCTGTGCAGCCAAGCCCTTTTGTTGTAGGCTCCAGGGATGGCCAGGGAAGGTCACCAGAAGGAAATGAAGAAAGTTCTTGAGCCAATCTGGCAATCCGTCACCACCGGCAGGGGAAAAGAAAATTGCGTTCATTTGCAGGTACGCCCGATCTTGACACCTTCCCAATTGGTTAACAAGGGTGGTAATCACTTCTGAACCCTTCTGATGTGTGTGTGTATAGCCACTCCCCACTGGTTAGTAAACCGTAGTGTAAACGTGTATTCATCCGAAAACTAATTTCGCTCCATCCAACGCCTATACAATGAGGCTTTTCGGTTCAATTGGTCCCCTAAGTATACACCCTTTTTTTGCAGCTTGTCGTTATTGTGTCGTACAGATGCAATCAGGAATGCAAACTACTCCTTTCGTGTGCTGTAAAGTAAAGTCAAACATTTAATTACTGCGGGCTGGAAAAAGTTGATTACCCCAATTGATAATGAGGAACTCTGATTTTGGAGGGCGGAACTTGACCTATATTTTCTGGGAGGTCGAAATTGAATTACCCCCAGTGGAGGGTGCCCCCGACGAAAATCGCGTCCACTTAAGGGGAAGGAAATGGGAATGGTGACAATGTCGACGGTTGTTCGCGTTCCAATTTCGTGCCCATCACGAGACACTTTGTTTCAAATTAAATTCGAGGATGGCATACCCTCTGATTGCGGAATTTTCTTTTGATAAGAAAGGTTTTGAACTGTATGAAGTTTCAGGCAGCATTAATTGCGACCGATTTTTTTTTTTGCCAATTCAGATCTCGCGATAAGTACAAGGCCACGTCGCCAGTAGATGTCGTAAAAATGGAAGGTATTAAACTGCTCCGAAGCGCCTCTTCGCCACTAGTCTTCATTTATTATTCACAGACGATGACTTTTGAGGGCGGTGGGAAATGAAAAGAGAAGTGGTGAAATGCTGGGAGCAAATTCCAGGCTTAGCGAGTTCGGGTCAATCAAATCCCCATCTCTTTCCCGTGTCGTAGATCTTAAAAGTGCGAAAACCATCAGAGCGAGTATCAAAAGAAATGAAAAAAGGTAAATCACATCATTTCAGACGCTCATGGGCGACTCCTTATTTTGAGATAACTTCAGAAATGAGACTCAGATGTTGATGACGTCCCTGATTGGCTTTTGCGTATTAAGTCTGGTAACAAGCGACAAAAATTACGAACAAAAATTGGCGCGAATTTTATGAAAACCAGTTGTTGCAACATTTTTAGATTGCTTTATTTTTTGAGAGTGGCTTTTCCCGACGCATTTTGGGATAGGAATAAAGTCGCGATTTAGACTAATGTAAAAATCGTGTTTAGCTTGCCATTGAACCTTCCTTCAGTAAACATCCGGGGAGGCTTAAAAACCCCGGACATATAATATCAAATGGCAGCCGGATCGCGCAACTGAAACCATGTTTGCCTTTCAACTATAGTGATTCCCTGTCCCTCGAAAACGCACGAAGGACCTGCGAAATTCCGGCGCATTAGTTAGGAGCAGCAGCCATAAAACCATTTAAACCCTGATGGCGTCCCAACTGAATGGGAGACCAATTAGCAATTGACTCCGGTTGAGTCGGTCTCTCGCTCAGGTCGTGCTCACAGCCTAATCTCGAATATCATCCCTTATCGTGCTATTCAAGTCGGTCTTCTCCTCTGCAGGGAACCCTAACGCTCGCATATTACAGGATGAGTTCCTTCTTTACTGGACCGGCTTGTTGGCGACCGCCTTTCAGGATGTCCTCTTTGATTTCACGCCCAGACTCTGAGGATTAAACCTGGAGGATTAAACGACCCTAAATCCTGCTGCGAAGCGTCTGATTTCACTTGGAGATGAAAGGAACTGGCTGGTGGGGGAGGTGCCAACTTTTGTGTTATAGACGATGTTCGACCATATTTCTGTTCGGGTGTAATGTTGTGGAAATGTTGCAGGGGTACACGTGTAGTTCAGTCATATTGTGCGCGTGCTCTCTCATTCCATTTGTTTGTTCGAGCTGATAGTACCTGACACGACTTGACTGGGGCAGCACTGTGAAGAGAGGGAGGATGCGCCATCTATGCTAAGAGTATGCCACTACGTGGTCAGTCGGGGGCTCGGAAACTTTTATCAACTTGTGTCAAGGGGCACTATCTAATCTACAGCAGAAAATTGGGCTAAAAGCTTTTAAAATGTTTAATCGGAACATTACTTGGCTTATTCCAGTTACAATATTGTTTTCGTCTCTTTTCAGCGACGGATGTGAAAGATTCGCCGCTGGTCCTCCGGGTGTACAAAGTGACGCACAACGGCGCTGCCTTCGACTGGTACATCAGTCCACAAGAGAAACAGCGTCTGCAAAACTGCGAGGCCAACTATGGGCCTAGTTCGGATCTGAGCCAGTTGGAGGTCCTGCCCAACTTCCTGCCCGAGAAGACGACCTTCCACATCTCTAATCTCACCTACAATGTCTCCTATCATTTTTACATGGTATGCTTCGACTTCTCCGGGAAGAGGTTCTCATCCAATAGGATCAACTTTACCACAGGTAAGCTCCGCATAAAATTGTCAAATGTAAATGTAAAACTGTCAGTGAGTCAAATGAAAGCAAGTAAGGAAATCAGACTAAGTAATTATTTGGAGAGAAAAGTTTATTCGTGTGTATTTCTGAGGAACATTGCGACAGCTGTCCAGCTGCTGGACGAAATGTCCGATACATCTGCCACAAAATCGAGAGAAAGTTCCTCCGACAATTTCCTCCAATAAGCACAGAATTACTGCCATGTCTACGCAACGTGTTCACCAACTTAAGGGCAAAAGTGCATGCTTATTTTCGTACTGAAAACTCTTACGTAAGTGTATGACGCATATTCAAAGCAGTTCATCATATAGAAATAGTTGAACTGAGCGTGTGTGTTCAGAAAGATCAACAGCCACGTGGATAAGATTATTCTGAAGGAAGTGTTGACGATGAAAGGCTGAATCGACACTCAATACATGCATGAAAATTGGGTTCATGCCCAAAGACCTTAAACCAGTAAACATCCCCCTCTAATAAACTGAACACCACATCAAAGTGGCTGGGCACCGGATTTTGGAGTGGCAATACCACTGTTGGAGCTCCAATATACAGCCTCTCAAATCTGGCTCAGATGACACAAACGGGGATAATTGACCACATTAGCCTCGAGCAGCTCATGATGACTAAGTACATCCCTATAAGATTGACATCCTCGCTCTATATATATTTTCATTTTCATTGGTTGAAATATTGCACTCTGCACCTCTAAGACTGCTGCGGTCTGTGAAACCCACATGATTTTTGTAAGGTGCTCCTGCCTTTAGACGTCACTCTGCCTGTTGGCAATCATTTGGGTAAGCCATGCACTGTAGCAGAGGCAATCTCGTTGCATTAGTCAGCGGAGAAGTGATTCAACATCGGTTGATTGCACATCCGCTTCTCAAGTAGCACTGGCTCCCACTACCGATATAGAGAGAGGTCGGCGAGCAGGCTTGTATGTTCCAAGAGTTGTGTGCACAAGCCTGCGGCCAGTGCACGCTTCATTTTTGCTGCTCTATGTCAAACAGCTCTAATTCACCCACACTGAAAACAGTTCTATGTACAGTACTTCACACTCACACAATCATACATGCGCTGAAAGTCGTTTGGTCTGATAATATTACGTTTCGCTGTAATCCCAAAAGTGACAAGATACTTCGGAGTATCTTGCAGCAAAGGGGATAAATTATGAATCCCTTTTCTCACCTTCAAGGCAGCCTATAGCCGCCTGACATGTGTTAGCACTATACCGTTCCGTCAGTGGAGATCGATGCCTGTGAGACGTTGCATCCTGGCGAAAATCCTTGCACACACTGTAAATACACCAGTCCCAGTTGCGTTTAGGAAAATAAGCCAGTTTCAGTGAGACAAAGCAAACTCCTTTAGCGCCATTATTTTTGACAATAGTCGCCCTGCTTCGCCCGGAAAATGTCCCCATTTCCTGAGCAAACAACCTGATGTTTCATCCTAAAGAGGAGGCTGAGAAGGAGGTTCCGGATAAAAAAAAAGAAAACTTTTACAGCTTTAACTCCATTTACGGGCACAGTTCATTTGCTTCGATGCCTTTAGAAGTCATTTACGACCGAATTAAAAGAGCATTGCGAAATTGCCGCGACATGTTATGGTCGTAAAACTTCATACGAAGGATTTTCTCACACTTGCTTCAATTTTCAACTCCCTGAAAAGTGGAGGAAAAGTTTGCCTTCAGCTTCAGCTGACAATCCCGACGTGTAAAAATCTTGATTGCGCTCAAATTGCTTCAGGGCAGGTTCGTCGGGAGGCCATTTTGGCATAGCCTGTAATGGACAAGTTTGCCGGTCGGAGGAGCTTAATGGACACCGATGGCCGTTACTAGTCGGAGCGGAATAAATTAATCCGGAATGAGAGGCTTCAAACAAAACGTGCCAAAAGAATCTTTGTCACCCGGTAGAGAGGCCATTATGGAGACAAGCTGTGTGTTCCCCTAGAATTGCAGTTTTTGGTTTTTTCCCGGACACATCTCCCATTAACTTACAGTACTTGACCGTACGAAGCTGTCCACTAAAACAATGATTTTTTTTTACAATCGGTACTGCCGCTGGTTTGTAGGTTCGTGCTAATGCGACCGCAGTTCCCCTGCGGCAACCGATATTTTTTTGTGTGTCTATGGACTCATATATGGCCGGCTACATACCCTGGATTTTCATTCGCGGGATTGCGAAACTTTTGTGCATGACCATGTCAAAAATGATGAGATTCAGACGTCCGCGTGTATGGATCGAACCTATATGCAAGCCTCCCTTTGTGCTCATTCCCGACTCTAATTGCACCTCACAAATTTTCACCCGGCCTGGAAACGGCAACTTTGCGCCAAATGCACACGCAAAAAGCTATTTTTTACCCGGTCTGTTTTTTTTCAATTTTTGCCAACTTCCGAACATATCCGGTTTCTTTCCCCACCCTTTTTGCACACAAAATGTCACATGTCATTACTGCGAACGCTCTCAGCTTACGTAACCCTAGTAGCACAACGCATGAGTTGTCGCAATCACCCCGCAACAATGCGGAGAATTGAAATGTAATCTGCATTAAAATGGATGTCCTGGGAGGGTGAATTGCTCTCATTATTCAAAGCAAAGTGCGACGTTGGTATTTATCGGAGTGTAAAAATTCGCCTCCCTGTTTTTTACTGTCCTCTGGATGGTAATCATTTTAGCATCAACGAGGCGCTAAAAACAACCCTTTTTCCATGCCAGGTTACGGGTGTTTGTGGTACCGTTAATTTTATTCTAAACAGCATACACAATACAATCCTTTTGGCTGTGATAATCCTGTAGGGTAGCATGAAAAGTGAATGTTGATAACATGGTCCTCTTAGAGCTGCAAGGCGGAAAATGCATCACCCTGCAGGCATGTAACCATGGCTACTTGGTTATGCTCCTGGTGTTACTAGGTAACTGGCACCGGTTCCCTAGTTTGCACGCCTTTCCCAATCCATCCCGGTGGATGCTTTCATCTAACTCGACCGAGCTTTTCCTCCCAAGACTAACCAGATTACTCGCGTAGCCAGGCAACACATACCCCCATGTATGGCTCTCAGGGTGTTGATATGCACTCCAGATCATGCCTGTGGCCTGTTTTCAGAAGGGAATTATTTTTTAACCAGTATTGTACAACAAATATTTGTAACCTGCAGGAAGAATATAAATTTTTTGTGTAATATTACATCAGAGCAAAATCAACGCTGCGGATTTATTTGATCATCGTGTTTGGCAATCTGTGTTTGACTGCAATTGACGCATAATTATTCCCGTGCACTATCCAGGTCTATGAATGGCCCCGTTTTTTGCGAGCACGGAATGGGCATAAAATTATGCGAAACTACAGTATATTTGTAAGTTGGCAAAATGTATGACTGTACGAGCCTTTTGATGTGAAACAATCCGCGCACCGCAGTTCGGTAGGCTGAATGTGAGAGCAAATTGGCATGCCCACAGAGGCAAAGTCGAGAGAGGCCTTATCACAGCAGGACAGACCAAATGTTGGTGACATCACTGCGCAGTTTTGGAAAAACTTTTTAGCCGGTACCGAGAGGATCAAGTTTGACCCCATGGTGGCAATGGGCTCAGAAAATTAGCATGACTCGCTGATTTTTCCAACTCCCGTTTGGGATTGGCTTCCAAAACGTGCATTGTTGTAATTTGGCTTATTTTCAGAGCTGCCTTTCTGTGCACATTTTTTTTGTCTAGTTTTTTTTTTCTCCGGGCGATTTCCTCAAGAGATCCAATTTTCCTCGGAGGATGCGTTTCTGGGATTTACTTTTTGAGAGAGGGACGTTCCAGAAGGCTTCTCGTCTTTACAAAGCAATCTTCCTGAACCACAGTTTGCGTCCTTATTTTTCTGAAAAGACTTTTCTTCTACTTAGCGCCGGAGCTATTGTGTAAAACCCCGGCTAATTTTTGACTGGGTGGTGGTTCTCTACCATTGGCGTATAATCAGTTTTGACAGGCGGCTTTCTTCGCAGCGGTTTTTTTTTGTGTCCGCTGCGCCAGTGTCCCATCAGTGGAGTCCACAAGTTGAAAATAATTGGCAGAAGGGCCATAGAGAGAGATGATCCGATTCTGAAGAGGGGGACATTCAGGTGTGACCAAGCGTCTTCTTCCGATCCGTTTCCTCCAACCTATTCCAACCAAATAAAAGGAAGAACCCAATAAGTTCCGTCGAAATGAGGGGAAAAAGATATACTCCAATAGGCACCAACTTCTTCCTGGCCTCCTGGGGGGTTTCCTTTTTGCCAATAAAAAAATGGATGGAAAAGGTTCATTCTGAGGACCACATTTGTGCAATTGCCTCTTCTGAACGGCGCATGCGAGGTTTCCTGCAGGTATATTTATCCCCATTGTATCACCTGACTTGTGTTAGAAGTGACCTTGGCCCTTTTTATTGTCACTGCTTTCTGAGGATAAAGTATTATGGCAGAGATTTCTGCGAACTCTCTGTGGCAATTACTGCCTACCTGGGGTGATTAGAAGAGTGAAGGAGGATTAAGGCTATACAATATAAATCAGAGAATGTTGATTGCCCACTTACAGAATAACTGCTGCGGATTTTTCTCTTGAAGAGAATTATAATAATCCGTTGAAAAGGGCGCTATTACCGTGAGGTCGAGCATTTCGGGTCTTTTCAGAAAGCAGATTTGTGCTAGTCCAACACAAGTGACTAATTTGGCAGCTTATTGGAGCATCTCAGGATATTTATCTCCGTGGAAATCAGTAGCATACAAAGATACTATATATGCCAGACAGTACAGAGACCTAAGAATTTCCCAATATCTCTATGAATATAGCCAGGCCTATATACGCTGTCACTCAATGACTCAAATGATGTGATTTCTGCTCCGATTGTTGTCTTAAAGGACTATCTTTGGCATTTGTCGTCGGGACGAGAGTTATATCCTTAAGCCTCTGAATTAAGCCTTTGCTCAATATCGTTTCTCTTCCTACTCCAAAAGTCCAATATCCATTAAGTTCTAAGTCGGATTTGTGGAGGATTGGCGTCTTGTGACATCACGAATCTTGTGTTAATATAAGCTAGAATATCCAATATTGCATTTGTTCATCCTCCTCGTACGAGTTTGTGCAGTTTTACACGACCATCAGCCACAATATAGGTCTCTCGTATATGTTTTTTTTTGTTTGTTTTTAATGGAAGGGAATATTATGGGGTCAGCACCGTTGCTGAGACGGTGCAATAGCCCCCATATATAACAAACCCGTACATTCATCGGACATCCCCGGGTAAAGGTCGTCGTCGGCAGATGAGAACCCCAGTACTTTGTCTCTCAGCACGAATGGAATCGTAATATAACATCCCCTGGGGAATATTGTTTAAGTGGGCCGTTATATGCTTGTAATTGGGTCCTGCTGTAGGTTCCGTTTTGCCTGGAGGGGGTCTGCCTCTACTGCTGCTGCAAAAGCAGAAACTCGTTCTAAAATTGCATTTCAAGTATTGCACAGTGCCTCGTGCTCCACATTTTGCCAACTCAGCAGCCCCTGCCAGGTTTGACGTACTGGAGCGCCCAGTAAATATGCTCTTCTACAGACACGTTCAATACATACGAGAGGCATGAACCGCGTACTTGAGCAGCTTTTTTGGGGAGGGAAAAGTCTGGTCAAGAAGGCAGCTGTTCAATTTGTGCCCTTGTGTGCCCTTACCCTCTCTTTTTTTTCTCCCCAATAGTTAGGGAAGCTCTCGTGTAGATTGGAAGCAGATTTCCAATGCTGGTCGTAGGACACGATTCTGCTTTTTCCGCAGAGCGTTAGTTGCTATCAAGCTGACAACCCGGCGAGAGTCCCTCCAGGTCCTGTCGCCCAAAATTGTATGATTGATTTGAGGAAAGAGAGGTTTTTTTCGGTGGTGATGCCATCCCCGAGAAGAGCTTACAATATGGTTGAAGATCCCATATTTTATGATGATCATCGTGTTTGCATGCATGGCGCTGTTCCCAAAAATATGTGAAAAATACCTAATGTAGGTTTTGCCATTTATTGGACCAATATGGCCACTAGTAGCTTCTAATAACACAGGTAATATGAGAGCTAACCCTTGGAGTCAGGCCATCCGATGGATGCATTTTGTTAGGCTTTCCGGTCACCACGCCCGGTCGGACAGTTCGTGTCAGGTTACCGGTGTAATCCAACTGGCCTGAACGGCGTTAATTAAAATGCTACCTTGGTGCCTTCAGGCTGGGGATGTATACGCTGGGTCGTTAATGTCTAATGAGGCAGGATGGAAATTAACTGCGCGGCAATCGCGGGGTTGTCATGTTACACTCCGACAACCCCCATGTGCTTTTTGGGGCATGGTGCCCTAATATTGTGCAATTTTAGAGGAATGGGTTTCCGATCTCGTGAGATACAGCGCACTATTTTATTTTCGGCGCAATTGGTAAGAATAAACATGTTTTTTTAGCTGACGGATCGAACACACTAATTACTCCCCGTTTCGTTTACGACTGGCAATCTACCAATCAGCGTTTTGTTCTCTCGACTTGTTAAACACGGGCCGTTGGGGTCGTTATGTTAATGAAAACGGCTTTATAATTCTTTCTAACAAATGTACAAACTTGCAAATCCAGTTTGTATTGTAAACAGAGACTGTAAACATTTTACTGCTGGCCATATCATGCATTAGCTGAATTGCATTACAAGTTGGGTTGATTCCGCTGCCAGAGAGCCACTCTCCGACTTTGCATGTCTATCATAAATCCTTTAAAGCACATTTGCACTTAGTACTGTCGACTACATGAATACATCGCTCATACATCAGCCCTAAAAACCACCCTTATAATTATTGTGAAAACGAATGCATCGAATACATTAAAACAATAGATGGGGGAACGCCAACTTTTTTATTTCTTGCAATAATTAACCCTGATATGCCTGAATGGTATTTAATTTTTTCTGTAAACACTGAAGTCTTTTTATGAACACATGAAGAACCAATACAATATGTATAGCTAAAAATCTAATATTTGTACGAGTGTACTAAATAGGCTGGGTTTATAACAATTAATTTTCCGCATTTTTCCGCATATGTGACAGGAATTTACATCTACTTGCTGACCGTGTGACCACAGCAGTGTCACAGTTACCCTCTGAAGCATCCCCCAAGCAATAGGTCGGATCGGTTTGTAGGGCATACTGCACAGTGTCGCATTGATCTCTCCGAGTCCTAGAGTCGGTACCAAGATTACTCAGACTGAGCCCGGAATCCATTTTGTCCCGTCAGAGACCGATTGTTGAGAGGCCGAGGTTAGCGAACAAACACTCCCAGCCGCTGACCCCTAGCATTTCTCCCCGTGTAAAACAAATGCAGGGTTTCTAAAAAGGCTTTGGAATAATGAACGACCACCGCTCCTCCCATCCTCCAATCGTTTGTATTTTAAACCAATCACCACTGGCGCCTTGGCATGAATCGAGCAAGCGGAAGTTCATGTTTTATTCAAACGTGAGCTTTTGAGAGAAGCCGTCATGAGCAGTTGCTGGCCACTGGACCGCTCTCTCTTCTCTTATTAAGGCCATTTTGCTCCGCCATCTTGTCCCTGGCATTGGACGTGTTGAATGTCAATGACTTAAGGCCATCAAAACGCTGGATTATTATTCAAATATTTTGAAGCACGTCATTAAAGGCCCCCTCTTTTTAGGTGCGTTTTTTAGTCTTATTAGTGCCATTTGTCCATGACATTGCCCGGGTCGTTGTGCCGGTTAGGTCGCATTATGACGAAATTATTATATTTTTAGGCGTATGGCTTTCCACCAACTCGCGCTTCCGCGTTTTATGTTATGGGAAACAGGAGAGCAATAAATATCGCGATTCTTTGGGACTTACCAACAGGTAATTTCAAGCGGTTTGAATAAATGATATCCTTAGCCGGTAGTAGAAATTAAAAATGCATGCAAAGGTAGTGTTTCCTTCTGGTTTTTTTTCTGGTAAAATTCGAGCCCAAGTGCAACGGGGAAAATTGTCCTACGACTGGCGATGGGAAATCCACGTTCCATTTATAATGCAAGGAGTTGAGTCATCTCCAGTAAGTAGTGCTTGGCTCTTTTGATCCCGAGCTTCCAGAAATCCTGCGTGCCGGGTTGACAAGACGCATCGGTGTGATTTTACTGGCTGATCAGTTTTGATTCTCGTCACTTGATATCGTGGCTGAAAGCTGGCGTGAGTTCTTGCGGCAATGCAACTATGGATTTTTTCCTTCTACTCTATTTTTTCCTTTCCTTCTGCTTTCAGGAATGGAAGTGGAAGAAATTCCGCTGGCACCTTCGGGTCTATCCCAGAGCAACTGGGACCTGATGGACCACCTGTACCCAATTTATGTGACCAAGTCAACCCGCAACAGACCATCCTCCAGTGTTATCCTTGGTAATTCTGACTTGATTGAAACGGTGGAAGGATATAGACGATCGCATTTCACGATCGGTGCAGCCAGAAATTGCTGGACTCTGTGATTGGATTTCTGGTTTCTCCCGTCGTCTGCCATTGACTTATCTCCCACTAATGAACTTATCAACTAGCTCTCGATTGGTGAACACTAATGGGGAAAAAACGTGATCTGTCTCTCTCTTTCAACAGGAGCGGTATGTGGAATCGTGGGTTTTCTCATTATCAACGTTACCCTCATCATTGCAGTTCGTCGCTGTTCGCAAGCCCAACAAAGGCGCAGGAGGTTCATCGAGTTACAGCAGTAAGTTTTCCTGTAGATAGATATTATATTATTTCACTCGATTTTATTTGGATTGGTTTCTTTTTTTTCCCCCTACAATCCATTTTTATCTCGAAATAATATTTCAGAGTAACTTCAGCTGAATGCAAAGCAGCAGAGTCGCCATTTTGGTCATGTCACTCATGTGACTATTTGTTTGGAACTGCTACCTTTTACAAATTGCTGACCATCTTGCATAATACTGTAACTGTATAGGTGTGTGTGTGTGCCCTTGGTGTCCTCCTCCAAAAAATGCATTCAATATATTGTGCCAGATGGGAATGATTGGGATGCATAGCCACTCTGTAGAAGTGATCACATTCAGGAAGTTTCTCACACTGGGGACAGAAAGAGCAGGGTCACCATCCATACATACACTACAGCTGCGTGACTGGACTCGCATGTTGTTGGATCAAAAATCTTGGAGTGTTCGTCCCCTGCACAACTTGACCACAAGGTGACCCTGGCCAAAAATGTTGACCTTCCAGCTGCATTATTAATTCGGATTCGTACAGCACACACATGTCCATTTGAAAAACTCCTGCCATGAGAGGAAAAACCATGGAACTTTTATTAGACAAGCAACGTATCGAGTTACGATCTGTGGTTCAGACCCTTTGGATTGTCAATTCCTCGAATCCCGTCAGTTATGCCCCCCACTTTTACACTCTTTAATTTTTCTCCGTCTTTTTCTTCCGAAAATAAGGAAGCTCTAGCAGTTAGGGATATCTCTCCCCAAGACATGGATCCCATTGAAAATTCAGGCCCACGTCGTAGAATTGTCAGCTGACAAGATCCTTCACGGGGAAGGCTTAGAGAGCTAAATAAGCGTGAGACTGCAATGCAGCGGAATTTCTTACCCAGACAGGCAATATATACGTGTTGCGTATATATTTTTTAAAAAAAATAAAATAAAACTCGCTGCGTGAGATAGATTCGTACCTATTTTTTGTGACGACAAAATATAATTTCATTTCTCGAACGAATGTCTTGAGGCGGTTTGGAACTAATCTCCCAAGATTCCAGCCAGGCAGACAACAATCCCTACAGACCACCGACTGCGAATCCAATCAGAAATAATGCGGCCCGCTTCATTTCCATTTCCATCTTGCGGTCCGAAATCTTCACTTCCTCGCAGTGTTCTTACCTTTTTTTCGTTCTCAGGAGAGAAAAAAAGTTTCCGGAAAATTTGACTTATACCTTATTAGATCTGGAGGAATATTCCGGGAGCCGATTCTTCCGCTAGAAAAAACTGCTTCGAGCTATGTACGCGTCCAGATTTTAGCCGAGTTATCTCGTTGCAGTGTAATTGTTCGCCCGAATTGATACCACAAAAAGGGCTACAATTTTCGTAGAGAAGTTGATGGTCGTTATCTCTAGTTAGCACCGTTTTCACCTGATCTGACGCGCATAAAAGGGTTAGTGCCAACCTTAGTCCAGATACCTCTCACCTAAAGGCAGGATTGTTAGAGTTGCTGTTCCTTCATCTTGAAAGTTTCAAGAGTCGCTCCAGAGTAGCAAGTGCGACGGATGAAAATGTCCTTCTTGCTCGCGAAGCTTTCCTGGAGCTAAAGGTTAATTGCGACCCAGAAAATGGTTCCAGCCCCTTTTTCTTAGAGTTAATGACTTGGCTTCCTATGGTAGGTTCATTATTAAAACAACTCGCTAAAGGATTAGATGAGAGAAAGCACGCGTTAGAGATACGATCCCAATTATAAACCAGGATAATTTTTTTCATTTATTTATAATTTTCTATACCCTACCCCATTCAGAGTGTTTCTCGAAGTACGAGAAGTTTGAACAAGTTTTGTGGCAGGCAAAATTTGATTCGCATTTCCTTTCAGAGCGCAGCAACAATACGAAGGTATACTTTACATACACGATGTGGAAGCCTGAAAAAGAAGGTCATCCGAAACTACAGGAAATCAACATGGAAGCCCCGGAAAAATGTTTTGTCAAGAATTTAAAAGGTTGAGAATTTTATACAGAAACATGTGGGTTGGACAGCATATCACAGATGATTGTAGAATATGACTGTTTGCATTTATGGGGTTAAATATCAGTGTGCTGGTTTTTGCGGCAACATTTTATCCATCCGGAGGAACACAGATCCTGTCACTGAGCTTATCTATCGCTTTAGCTTTTCATAACAATTCTCGCTTAGATCATGTTTAGAATTCTCTCTCTGTCTCTCTCAGTCTCTCCAGGACCTTGTACAACACTACAGCTTGTGATAGTGTATTCGCTGGGTGTATAAAATATAGTGGTGCACTCTATTTTTAGCCCGGGATTTCCACGACGCATTGTATACGTAAACTTTGTGGCATTTACTACTACCGGTTAGAAAAACAATCCGGACTGTTTGTAAATTTGGAGTGCGTGTTATTTGTCACCAGGAGGAATTCGCTGTCCACCTAAGGGCGCAACCGATTGGAGGGGGTGTCAAATGCAGTTTATTTTGCCATGAAGGTTAGTTAGTCCCTCCAACACACTGTTGGAAACCACAGGGAGCTCGCTTTACCGCCATGTTTCAAATATTTTTTCCCCGAAAAAAGGGTAATCTGGATATAAAAAGCGAGGCTAGAACCAGCTTAGCCATACACTACGAGATCCAATCGATTTTTCGAGTCTAATAGCAGTTTGTATGGAATGTTCCCCCCCGTTTGAGTACACAATATTGGCAAACCATCGTAAACTCGGCGTATTGTGTATACATTTTCGGGGTGGCGCCGATGCTCATTCACCGAAAAAAAAGCAAAATTTCCACTAATTTTTTAACCCCGCCTAAATGCGAGCTCCCTCTCTGCTGGAAACCAGTCTCGCATTAATATTGCGAAAAAAACACGACAAAAGTGGTGTGCAAAAATGTACCTGTGGTCATTCTGTACCGAGTCTCTTAAAACCCTCTTTGTGTCTTTCTCTGAATGTACCGCATTGTACTTCTAAAGGGCTCGGCAGGCACTAGAAGGTGCTATTAACCCAGATATGCTGGAGTTTTTGTTTCGTTTGGTTAAAATGTCTTTTACTAAACAAATGAAGAACTAATACAATAGCTAAAAATTTAAGTGTCCTATATATAGGTCGCTAGGCATATCTGGGAGATAGAAGGTTCTTATCACACAGGCACTTTGCCTTAATTCCGTAAAGGATGGCACCCAAAAAAAAAAAACCATTTGGTCCTAATCCTGCCCGGTCTTTTTAGTGCCCATTTCACTGCCTGGATGTGTTTGTTTTTGTGTTTCCAGCAGGATTTAGTCTGTACCCCTTGAATTTGAAATGTTAAAAAGGTGACCCCCCCCCTCCCCAAGTCATTTAGACCCCGATTGCTAAGTGTACCTTGCATTCGTTGTCCCGAAGCAGGTCGATCAATTTCCGTTTTGTGAGCTTGATAGATCCGTCACGCCCGTAAAAATTGAGGTCCAAGGACAGGGGGAATGAGTCCAATGCGGCTCTGGGTTTGTGTGAAAGGGACCGGAGCACCCTCGAGGCTCTTCAAGAAGATAATCGCGAATTGCAAACACATTTGGGGCATGCGATTCCTTTTGATCGGATCCTTTGGCGTGGTCTAATATACACTAGTCTCCAAATCCGGATTCTGATGAGATGGGACCGGAATGAGCATCCAAATCTTGGCTGGGTCCTGCTCTGGGACGACGTTGGTAGATGTGAAAGTGCCATTGGAATATTTACAACTCTAAACAAAAATGAATCGACTTTGTATACTCTAGGTTTTGTAATAATATAGGGCCAAACGATGTAAAAGGTTGCACACTGGAAAATGAAACTCGAGCACATTGTAAAGTAATAGGTGTAGTTTCTGGCAGTAAAGTTTTCGTAATGTACAGTACAACCGGTATTATCCTGGTGCGGACACCGCTTTTATTTTCAGTAATGTGCACATCAAGGTGAGTGTTTCCGGATTATTTAGAGGCAGGATTCAAATTAGCCCTTGTGCAATTAAGTTTTTGCCAGTCGAGTGCATGAGATGCTTAGAGCAGATTATTCCGTCATGTGGCAAAGGGTTTCTAGGGAGAAAAAATAGGATATTGTGGCCAGGCTGTGTCTAAAGATAACGCGGCTGAAATGTTAATGACTATAGTCTCCATCATTGACGTAGGTAGCGGATGGGACAGCTGCTGGGGACCAAATCCTCTCTCTCTCTCTCTCTCTCTCTCTCTCTCTCTCTCTCTGCTACATATCGACCAAATCGCCTCTTCCACCTTGTTGGTAGGACCAATTGATCGGAGGCTGGGGAAGGAGGAGAGGGGGACAAAGGACATGCGGTAGTGTCCAATTCCACCTTGCAGATAAATTCACAATAAGTCGCCAAGCTGGGCCTGTGCGGGGAGTTTAGGACCCTATATCGACAATCCGAGAGTGCGGGACTGGCTTATAACATTAAATGGATTTGTCGAATCATTTGATGGTTCAACTGTGTAATTCATTGGCAGTTTAGATAGGCTGGACTATTCCGGAAAATCAGGTGGATCTACTGGAAAATAAATAAAATAAAATAATCCTCATCGTAACTGGATTATTATTAGGCCTGTTAAGGTCGTATAGGTTAGATAATGGACAATTAGGAGCATTACCGATTTCCGTTTCAGATTGGTGGTCTTATTTGTGGTGGGGTATTTCACAGGGTGTAACGCGATCTTCTCGGCTTCCCGAGCCGATCCTTGAGGAATATACCTTGAGGTGCTCATACATTATTGATCACATATTTAACGGGCTATGAAAGTCGCCATGCCGGAATGGAACTGCATCGGGTTTGGGATAATAACCTGGGTCCCAGCTCCGTTGAATGATGTCTGGAGTTTGCGGAGGGAGTTTGCAGATCTGCAGGTGAGTTGCAATGGAGAAAGATAGTGTGGCTCATCCGTTTAATGGTGTGCACTGGGCTGTGAAGGGGGTTGAAGATTATCTTGCCGCACTTGGGTGCTCTGAATCCTTTTGTAAATGCCGAGGAGTGACTATTAATTATTTACAAGTTAACTCTGGCTATAATAGGCAAGTCTGGCTGAGATCCACCGAATACTGGATATGAGTGAATACAGAGCAAATTCAATTGGAAATGACTGCAAGCTAAAGTGCTTTTGTGCCAGTATATAGTGGTGTTATGAATATTCTGAATAGTTTCGGCGTTACTGCACGTATAGTTATAACAACACACTGGAGGCCTATAATTAACGCCTCCGGTCTTGTAGATATGTAGGTCAGCATACTATTTGTAAATGTACTTGGATGGGAAATTGATGGATTATGCTAGTTTGTCTTGATCCTCTATTATCTGAACTGAAAATCCACGTATTATATTACTGGAGTAATTACGTAATATTGATCAGTTGAGCTGGAATATCACGTACGGTACTGCGTGATTGGCGTATGGCCATCCCACATTAGAGAAACGTCTCTTTGTAATAAAAAAGTAAAATACTCATAAAACATCATGTCGTGTCAATTACTGTAATGGACAGGAACGTTTTTATACAGCCGGTATACGCGTATAATATTATATAAATCTGGATTGAAATTTAACCGACAAAACAAGCCTGTATGAAATCATCTCATCAGGAACAGGTGTGCATAGTTAGCCCAACAATTATAACTAAATTAACCACAACAGTGTCATCAGCCATCACTTTCATATTTTCTCGTTCATCGCGATTGACATGTTGACTTCCGGATATAGAATATACGAGCACAATGCAGCATATGTGCATCGCATCAAATAGGCTGACCCCAACTAAATATAATATTGCCAATCAGCTGAATATTACTTGTATACAGTATATTTTACTCGTATAACACTAATGAGCTGAAAATTGTGCTGCGAAAGTATTTGTTTAATATTAACAATACGAACATGACCTCGCGCATGGTCTCGAGCATAGCCTAAATTAGTCTCATGACAACTTAATGAATTCGCAGCACGAAAACAACACGAAGTGTAATCGGCTGACTAATTACACCACTAAATGTCGGCTGCGAAAGGTGGATTAATTCTTGTTATTGAATATCACGCTTATTGTTATTAATTGGATTAATTCTCGTTATTGAATATTACCCCCCCCCCCCTCCGAAATGAGTAAAAAATAAAAATAAAATGCAATAAAGGTAGTGTACGTAAAAATAAGCTCTAATAATGATTAATACACTATGCAACAAAAGCCAACTTTGTTTTTGTCCATGGAAATTCATCACCATTTCTGTGTTCCTTAGGTCGCTCGTAACATGCTCGTAACTCATAATGACAATTCATTTTGTCTGAAATTTGTTTTTTGACCTCCGTGCAGTCAAAAATCCAAATTTCTCGAAAAATTGGGGTCATTCCAAATCAAGTGCGGGCCGAAATGTTGCTCGACCATCTCTGATATTGCTGGGAAAATTCACAGCTGTGTACAAACATATGCCATAACACTGCCTGTCATTGACAGGCAGTGTTATGGCATACTGTCAAGTTTCAGCTATATTTTGCCAATATTACCGTGGGAATTTGAAAATTCTCGAAATTTTGGAAATGGCTGAAAATGAGGCCTTTTTTGGATATTTTTTCCGGCTAGTGGTAATGGTCAAAATCCAATAAACATATCGTACGTATACATCAGACGAAGGAGAATGACGAGGAGAATGCGCCTATGGAATTGTATTTTCTCCATATTGTAACCAGAAAAGCGTGTGTGCTGGCATTCTATTGATCACATGGCTCAGTCACATGCCTAAGAATCTTGACCCAGAAAATTAGTGATACACTACTTGCGTAACATCAGTCATATTTGGTGACAGGAGTTGCGATCCATGCAATAAGGTTTAATAATTATGTCCAGTTTAATGCTTGGTTCATGTATGGTTCGCGAGAAAATAAGATACTGTATAGGCCCTATATATATATATATATATATATATATATATATATATATATATATATATATATATATATATATATATATATATATATATATATATATGGGGGAGACGGAGTGGCGCCGCGGTAACGTGCGCGCCCACGGATGTTAAGGTCCCGGGTTCGATCCCAACCCGGGGACACCCCCTTCATCTCGTGCAGAGTTCTGGGGTCGTCTCTGGCTTCATCTCGGGTGGTATATCCACAGACTAAACCACCCGGGGGAGTTCACAAAAACGACCAAGCACCGTTACTGCACTGCACTTGCACATCCCCTCCTGTCATCCTGCCCGTGGGCCCGGGCGCTTCGAATATGGCACCATGTATACTTCGTCGATTGAAATAAAGGTCCGTGCAAATACCCTCTGGGTGAGCACTAACCCAACAATTATTATTATTATTATTATTATTATTATTATTATTATTATTATTATTATTATTATTATTATTATTATTATTATTATTATTATTATATATTTTTGCAGATATGCTTACCATCATTGATCATTAGTTTTTCAGGGTTTTAAAACCCCTGAAATAGGTAGGCATTTACTCAAATAGGCTCTTAAATAGGCAGTGAAATTCAAGCAGGTCCTAATTTAGTTTCATTTCTATACAATAATGCAGCCTAATCTTTGCCATGAATTATTGCAGCATAGTAACAAACTATAGTCAAGCTCTTGCTATAGTTCCATATTTTCGTTGGTTAATCGCAGTTATTCGGCGACGGCTATCCGACAGTACATCTCTATATACGCTGAAAATGACCTTTAGACGTCACATGAAGTAACTGGACTATAGTTGAAAAGTGAAATGTCTTCTACAGTTAGTTCATCTGGAATGCCTACAGCTTCTTCGCCATTCGCAGGTTGAACCAGGACGAATGCCTTGAACGGAAAATCCACAAAAACTCTCAAAAAATCTTATACAGAATGGCTGCAAAAAGGTCAGAAAAGGTGAAAATAGGCCATTTAGGATCCAATGTCGGAAATAGGCATTTTAAAGTTCTATAAAACTACGACTTTTGAGGTCCTAGTGTTGTGGAAGGGATAGTATTTTGCTTTCGGTGTTCTGCCTATATACAAACTGAAAAGTAGATAAAAAGTAAAAACCTAGAAATCCATTCACTAATCATTAATTTTCAAGCGGGGCACAAATTCTTGGACATGTGGCCAATGTAATTCCATCACGCATATGATACATTTGAGAGGAAAATAAATTCCATAGGCGCATACCCCACGTCTTTCTTCTTATTTCATGTTTAATATTTAATTCATTGCGTTCTGACCACCTTCACTAACCGAAAAAATTCTGTATACAAAAAGGCCTAATTTTGCCCTTTCAAAATTGCGCGATTATTTTATTCCCAACGGTATTTCGCAATTTGGCTGAAACTTAATATGCAGTGGTATGGCATAGGTCTGTACGGTTGTGATTTATTTCAGAAAAATCTGAGATGGTTTAGTAACAGCCTACTTATTGATTCGGAATGACCGCTATTTGAGGAAGGAGGAGTATTTGAGTAATTTGGTTTTTTGACTGCCTTGAGATCAAAAAAATATTTCAGACAAAATTAATGGTCAGTATATGAGTTACGAGTTACCTAAAGAATACGGAAATTGCTATGAATTTCCATGGACAAATATCGCGTTGCATATAGTGTAAATTGTAGCGGGGTATGAGGGAATTCCGGAAAGTACGAGAGAGAAACTCTATGAAATAATATTTTATTGTCACCTTTTCATGTAATATTGAAATTCTATGAGCTGGGGAACCCCCGTGTTCCCACAGAGGAAGCCGGAGGAAGCCCTGCTTGTAGGGAAGATACTTTGGGGCGGACACAATATTCTGCCCCCCCCCCCNGTTTACTGCAGATGTCAAGAGGTGTCCAGCGATCACTGCGTTGGTTATCCGATCAATTGCACGAATTGTCTTTTTTTCTGGCGATTTATTGGACATAATGATGATCAGGATGATACGGTGTCCAACCGTATCTTGCTGATTGAGCGTCAGAGAGCCCAGTCCCGCCATCTCCCGGCCTTTGTCCCAACCACCTCCCCCCATCTAGTTCTCCTTCCGTCCGCCTTTGGTCGCATCCCGCCTCCGTCGCCACCGTCGCCACCGTCGCCCCTCACTCACTCGCACTCCGCGAGAGAGACCTCTCACCTCGCAGAGAGGAGATGTTGGGCTTGTTTTGGGTCGTCCCAAGAAGAAGCGTCCCTTCGTCCTCCTCCTCCAGACTGGACCACGCGACGCCCTCCTCCCTCCCGCGGACGCCCGTCTCCTAGACTCGGCCACGGGGAAGCCCCACCTCCAGACTGGGAACAAGGTACAACCGATGGAACAGGTGCACCGCAGAAAAAGAGACGTATGTTCGACTAGGCCTAGTGCCCTACTGACTGCCCCTTCCTTCCTTCTCCCATCCCGCCACTTTTGAGGCCGGTTCCGAGGAAGGCCGGCTCAAGCCCTGGAGTGAGTACCAGTGGCAATGGAATCATTAACCATTAGATGAAGCACCCGTCTTTCATACACAGCTTGAAGGAAACCTGGTCTGCAGTCCTTCCTGTAGAATATGTTCAGATGGATTATATTAAAAGTTGCTTCTGGAATAGAGTAGCGAATTAATTCTTAGTAGTCATTTCAGTAACTCGGAGCAAGCGTTGGAAGCAGACACATCAAAATTAGGATCAATTTTTTTGTCTGGCTGCTACAGTCGATGGACATCTGAGAATGGACTCCTACTTCTCACATTTCCACAGAGATAACCTTACATAACAAAAAGGATGGTGTTTTCTTCTTTCCCTGGAAGTCCTTTGATTGTAGTTATGAAAAAGAATATGGGAGAATCCTAACTCGCAGAATCAGGTTGCCAGCAGAGGCAAAGCTGGCAGACAAAAATCCACCTTTACTTGCCAAAAGATGATTAGTGACTATATGATTAGAACCTTCTGTGATGAGGTATTGCTTCAGAAAGGAGAAAGAGGAGAAAATAGTAGGATGGTAAACAGGTGCAACTGACCTCTTTGTGCTATAGCAAAAATTTTAAATTCTAATGCATGTAGAGTGAGTGACTGGTGGAGTCAGTGTCTGCTCAGGTCCATGTTCTAAATTTTAATGAGATGTGTTTTGCATGTGCCATTTATAGTTACGATAAGCGGCTGCATATAAACCGTCAGAAATCGTGACTGTTAAAATTCCCAGCATCCACTTCAGCTCATTATTTTATTCTTAATCATCTGTTTACTGTGAGACAGAAGAAGAGGTGAATGGACACTTGTTGGGTAAATGGTATACCTCCTGACGATAACAAACTCTTTGCAGGTTACCTTATTTATTTCCAGTATTATTTAATGTTGATGCTATAATATAAGTTGATGTATGGAACAGGTTGTGTGAGTATATTAGAGTCGCATTTTACTATTATGGACTAGATAATATGACAGATGTATTGTAGTGCCTTTGCAAGAAAATAATATGGAGGATGCATTTATCCACTGACTGTAGTTTTGGTCACTTTATTGCCTGTCATATCAATATGCACCTCCCTTCTATGTACAATAGTTCCATCTCATTCCAAAAATCAGGCATTGTGTTCATTTAACTGACAGTAATTGTGACTTGGAAAAACGCATGTCAGTGTGACCATTTATTGCTTTGTTTACGGAGTTGTCCGAACATGGATTAGAATTGAGATCTTCCATTGCAGACTGACTGAAATGGGCCTTTGCTACATCTGGACCTAACCTGAAGCCAACCCACATGAGCAGTGGTGGTGATTTGGTTGGAGGGGGATGGCCTGACAACAATGGGCCGCAGACTGCCATCCCCCCTACCCAGCACCTGCCCCCAAATTCCTCCTCCTCATCTTCCCTCTCCTCGTACTCATCCGAAGCTCCGCCACCACCTCCCCTGCCACCCCCACCTTCCAATCGCAGCAGAACAACATCCGAGAGCAGTGCTCCAACTCAACCTGTGCCGATACCACACCCGCCCCAGCCTCAGGAGGAGTCTGTTCTCTACAGGGCAATCCACGACTACCTGCCTGGTGGACCAGAAGAGATTGGGATGCTGGCAGATGACGTGATGGAGGTGTCTAAGCCATTCACCTTCAGGTTTGATGGTAGCGAAGAGGAACCCAAGGGCTGGCTCAAGGGGAGGAACAGGCGGACTGGACAAGAGGGATTTTTTCCAAGTGAGTTGCGTGTCAGGTAGAGTTTAAGTTAAGGTGACAGTAACTGTTAAAATTGCAATGGTATTGCAGATAACAATTTTCGTCCATAACATTTTTACCCATATTACTTAAAACGTTCTTGTTGAAATTTATGCGAAAAATATTTTAACGATTTCTGTCATGCGTATTACACTGTACTCCCGATTATTTGTGTTGCAGGTTATCCTTGCATATTGCCAAAAACAAGAGTTAGAAATAAATGTCCAAAAGAATGTTAATATGTCTTGCAAACAAAGAAATGCAGCATACTGTATCCAGAAGACAGACTAAAAATCTGCAGTAAATTTTATTATTTTGATTCAACCTGATTTAAAGCAGTAGTAGTCCATTAAAAACCTGTGAATAGCTCATTTTACGGTGTCTAGGACCCATTTCGGAGTATTATCTGTGTTTTTCGATTATCTGAGCACAACTGTGCATTCATTAGGATGTGTAATCGGGAGTACAATTAGTTCTTTGATAATGTTGATCACTCCATCTTTTAAATAACTCTACTATCTCTCTACTCTCTGCAAGTATCAGTAAATTTTCTCTTATTGTAAAGCTGTCCTATAAAAAAATACTTATAGCAATATGCAGGAAAGCCCATTAGACTATGACAGCCTCTGGGAGTTTAATGTAGCTGGACAACCACCTTCTATTCTGACTGGATATTGCAGTATTACACTTTTTCTTCTTCTTCATATGATGGCAGTACAGACATACATAATCTGTTGTTCACACCTCTGAAATATCAGAGTTGTTTAGTGGAGTCAAAGTTAGCAGTTATTGGAAAAAGCCAGTGCTGGAGCTGTCGTCAAGCTGTATGCAATATGCATTATTATTAAAGCAAGAAAGAATGAGTAACCATCATCAGATGTCAGACTCCCACCTAAAGGCAACAGTCACCATGACAATGATGACGTTCATTCAGGTAGCCCCTTCTCCAGTTTCCTGAAATTGGGTTGTCATGCCCTTACTGCATGATATGTACTGTACAGGCATTCAAGGTTGGGAGGTTGACCTATTCCTGGGATATTGTATGGGGATATACAGTACTTACAAAATTTAAATACCATTCCAAAAACCAAAAGGTTCCTCATTCCAAAACGTGTCTGGTCCCAAGACATTCAGATAAGAGAGAGTACTTGTATACCATGTTTCAGAATTTACACAGCTAGACACCAAATTTAAAGTTGAGTCGAGTATTTGCTAAATGTTCTCAGGTCCTAAATTTTGAAATAGATGGTGGAGTAGGCATGTGTGGTGCTTCACTATCCATGCTGTATATTGATATCTTTGGAAATATTGACAAATTATTTTTTGTTCATTATATTTAACATTCATTGCATTATTTGGGGCATCAGGGCAGAAAAACAGGGTCGTAAACATCAGAGGGAAACTGGATAAACTGAACAACCTCTCTTAAATACTCAGCTTTATTCATTAAATGCAATACGGTAGATTTTGATTGTGGGAGGAAATGGGAGAACCCCAAGAAATCCCATACAAATGGAAGGAACCCATTAAAACTCTTTCGATGTGATTTTTCTCTGTCCAATCTGGAGATGAAAGTGTTATTCTTCATGGCGTCTCTTATGCCTGAACGTGGGACACTACAATTGGTGTCAGACAGTGTGATTTTGGAACCACAAAGTCGGATTGGATGTCGCTGAGGGGGATGAAATACCTCGACCAGCTACAAGCCATCCTAGGTCATGCAGATGTGGAATCAGCCAGCCAAGGGCAGTTGTGGAAGTACTGCAGTGCAGGATGGAGGAGAGAACTCCAGAGAACTACATCTCCGTACGTAGGTGGCAGGAAAGCAAGGGGGGTCAAGATGGAGACTACCCGGCATTGCGAGGAGGCTTCCTGCCTGACGAGAGAGGGCTTCCATGATGGCAGAGCTCCGGAAGGAAGTGAGACATGAATTCGTGCGTATGGCCGTGGAGGCAGAACGTATGAGCCATGACGATGGACTGGTGCACTGAAGCCAGGGGCTGCAGGCATGTATCTGGGGCTTGGAAGACAAGTTGGCGAGGTACAGAGGAGATGGCACCATGCGACTTGACTGTCACGTCACAGGGCAAGACGGCGCCTGGGTGCAAGGAATGTGTGCCGCACCTGTATAGTGATGGTAATAATGATGCTGGTGGCTTATTCGTCAAGATGCTTTAGGGTGCCAAGGGGCTGGCAGACGCAAAGAACAGCAGAGAGGGATGCCGGAGAAAAACAGAGATGATGCGGCAGGGGTTATCCTGTTTTTGGACAACTGGTGGAAGCCAATGTAGAAGCAGCTAGAGGCGGAGGCTGGTGGACAAGTAGAAGCTGAACCTGAGTCAGGCAGCCAAGTGGATGCTTATCCTGACGGGACTGGTGATCAAGGAGATGTTGATTATGAGGAGACTGGTGGCCAAGCAGGCGCTGAACATGAGTCTGGTGCTATAGCAGATGCTGTTTGTGAGGAGTCTGGGGAACAAGCCGATGCTGGACTCGAAAACACTGGTAGTCCAGCAGATGCTGATCTTGATTAGAATGGTGGCCCAGCAGACGGTGATCTTGAGAAGTCTGGTGATTGTGGAGATGCTGGTGACAAGAGAAGCCCACAGAAGACAAGCTGTGGGACGACTAGGACCGTGACCTTGGAGAGCTCCTAAAGGAAGCTGCAGAGGGAGACACTGAAGCGATTTCAGAGTCCACAAGAGGGAAAGCATCAACATCAGATCCAGAAGATTGACTGGGCCTGGAGCGAGAGAGAAACTCTAGCTGCAAAAGAAGAAGAAAAAATATTGTTGGAACCAGCACCGTATTTCCCATTAGGCAGAAAAGGCAATTGCCTAGGGGCGCCCACAAGTTGAAATATCAATTTTGTTAGATAAAATAAAATAAGATAAAACAGAGGCGAGAACACAGGAGGAAAATGGTATTTTTAAGCGGCATACAGGGGGCGACGGATCTCAACTGCCTAAGGATGGTGGTGGTGGGNGGGGGGGGGGGGGGGGTTGAAAGATGTTTCTCCTCTCTTTTTAAGGGGGGAGGAATGTAGTGTCCTGTAAACATACTTCTGCCTGTTGCCTTGTGAATCCCTTCGGTACCAGATCTAGGTGATGAGATTCGCTTCTGTTCAACTTGCACGTACTCTGAGGATACGGACAAGATATTTTCCAAATAATAACAGCTATACTTACACGTTCATGCTGTAGACTATGAATATGCTTGGGACAATTTTCCACTTCTAGAATTCGCCAAATTAATTTCAAAAAAATCGCATAAAAACTCGAAATTAAATTACTGCCGTTCAACTGTTAGGCTGATTTAATTATGAAATACATTAAATGTATGGAATAACAATCTTGAGAATTGTGCTATGCCAAATCTGTTTAAACTCTCGTACTTGAGAAAATTAAATCGATTTCGGAGTTTTCTGAAGTGAGGGGCAAGCCGCAGTAAGTAATAATTTAATTATTCTCACAAAGTACGACGATTTTAGCAGATTCGTCAAAGTAAGATTCTCAAGGTGGTTGTTCCGTATATTTTAATGTAATTCGTAATTAAATCAGCCTAAAGGCTAGTTTATACTCCGCCGTAAGGGGCACTACGTCAGCTTGCGGCACGCCTGCTGCTGTATCCCCAGAGCACTATGGTGTGAAAACTCCTTACGGCTGCTGTATAAGTTGAAGGAAACTCAACTTTTCAGCTATGTCATAAGGCCACTACGGCAAAAAAACATGGCGGCTCTGCTACGCTTGCCGTATGTGACAAAATGCTGGCTCGTAATGCATATTCCCAGAAGGATTTGATTTTTGGCCAGCTAATATGATCATTGCTGAGACCCACGGACTTTTTTAGTATTAAAAAATTCGAGTCCAAAATCCATGGCAGACCGGAGCTGCGGACTCTGGGCTGACACCTCTTGTATTAGGAATCCGGCAATGCTTGACGCGGCTTGACGTACAGTAGCTATAGCTAGTATAAACCGCTTGTAGTAGCAGGCTTGCTTTCTTTATGGCGCTACTGCTACTTCGCGCCCCTTACGGCAGAGTATAAACTAGCCTTAACAGTTGTGACGGCGACCTTTTGGAAATTAAATTTGCGAATTCTAGATGTGGAAAATTGTTCCAATCATATTCATAGTGTACAGCATGACTGTGTAAGTATAGCTGTTATTATTTGTAAAACATCTTGTCCGTATCTTCAGAGTACGTGCAAGTTGAACAGAAATGAATCTCATCGCCTAGATCTGGTACCGAAGGGGTTAACCAGGATATTTTTGTTGGATCTGTCAAATATAATCAGTTCTTGACTGGCCATTCTCCTGGACAGACATTTTGACCATTTGTCGTGAATACAGGTCCATTGTGGTTGTTTTACTTTCCCCCACGCGTTACTCTACGTGGAGTCTCATACGCCTGAATGTGGGGGACTACACTATGATGAATTATAATCATTACGAAAGTTGTTTTTGAACATCTGGATGAATATCAGTGCCAGATCAGTGCCCTAAACAAGCTAGTTTTTTTTGCAGTGTAATTACTCCTCCTTTTTTCACTGATGCTTTTAGCTGTTTTTAAATAGCAATCAAAATTTTGAACTCCTCTGTAACTACTACGAGGGGTGTTCAAGTCATTCCCGGACTTTATTTTTTAACAAATCATACACAAGTGACACAGGTGTCAAACTTATACCACACCTTCCTTCAACTGTCTTGTATGTTCAGTCAAGGGCCAGTCTCCGTAAACAGTCATGTGAGAGAGAAAAAAAAGATGGCTTCGGATGGTGTCAGCGCAGTAGTGGGACAGCGCATTATCGTTAAGTTTCTGGTAGCGGAAGGCATCAAAACATCGGACATTGTCACCAGACTAAGGAGACAGTATGGGGAGGATACCCTAAGCAGATCGGTGGTGTACAAGTGGGCTGCACGATACAAAGGCGGCCGCAAAAGTGTGCTCGATGATCCGGGACATGGTGGGTCGGCGCCGAGTGTGGTGACGCCAGCGAACATCAAGCGTGTGGAGGGTTTAGTGCTCAGTAACCGTCGCGTTAACTGATCGTGGACTTGTGCAGATGACAGGAATCAGTTGTGGCAGTGTTGAGACTATTCTGCATGAACACCTTCACGTCTCTAAGGTGTCTGCAAGGCATTATTCTACTGCAGGACAATGCCCGCCCCCACACAGCCCATATTACCATGAACAAAATTCGCACACTCACTTGGACCACTATTCCTCACCTGCCATACAGCCCCGACCTCGCCCCCAGCGATTTCCACCTTTTTGGGCCTTTAAAAGAGCATTTGTCATCGAGACGAATGAGGCAGTGCAAGAAGCTGTCCTGGCGTTGCTGAGGAGGGGGGAACTCTCATTCTATGCTGCTGGGATAAAAGCGCTTATACATCGGTGGGGAAAATGTTGTGCTGTTGCTGGGGACTATGTCGAGAAATGACCAAGGTTTGACACCTGTGTCACTTGTGTGTGATTTGTTAAAAAATAAAGTCCGGGAATGACTTGAACACCCCTCGTATGATTGCAATGAATTTCAGTCGATTAGTGATTAACATAATGAACATTCTGTAAACATCCGATATTCAATCACTTTCTACTTTCTCATGTGGCAAGTGTTTCAGTGGGTTCCCGTTTGTGCTCAAGTGGGTTTTATCAAGGTTCTCCTGTTTCCTGCTACAATTGAAATCCATCCCAGTGCCGTTAATGAATAAAGTCGATGAAAAAGAGGATTCCTTAACCATGAATAGCCATGAATTTGTTATCCACGATTATAATGTAATTGATAGGAAATACCATTTTTATTTGGTGGAGTCTTTGCAGATAAAATGTAGGCAAAACTCCACTCTGAACCAGCATCCTCACTTACAACAAGCATGCAGTATAGCCCCCTCTAGCCCCCAGATTAGACTTTTCAAAAACCTGCTGAATCATGATTTTACCACCATACCACTCTGGGTGCAAAAATGTTTGATATTGTTCAGCCTTCTGTGTGTAATACTCACTGTCAGTAGGTTAATGCCACAGTTGAAGGGTCAGCTTGCAATGAAGGAGAGTACAGATTTTTACTTCACTTTCAACCAGAGGAACTTAATTCTGAGCAGAGGCAACGTCTTGCATGGATTGAAGTTATTGCTGTTGCTCACGAAGGTTCAGAAAGTCATGTCACTTACAAAACTTGATGTTAGGCATTTGATGACGCATTCCCATGCAACTATGCAAATTAGACAACTGCAGCAGGTAGGACATGAGTTGAAATTGTATTAGGCCATTGACACCTATAAGACCAATTGCATCATGTGTTAATTGGTGAAGCACAATGCATTCACACAATATCAATGGTGTTGCATTTTATTTGTTTGGCTGAATCCATATAGGCTCGGACAGATTGGTGGGAGATACAAGAATGTTTCTATCTTGCAGATAGACTGCAACTTTTGTTTTTCATTGGGATGAATGTGGACACCATGATGTTGATAGATCAGTTTCATTGCTTACAAATTGGCTGGCTCAGTTGGAGATAGTTGAGACCTGAATGGTTCCAAATACCATATTTCACATTTTACAGTAAATCATAATGTAGGAGGGTATTTCGTTAGTAAGCAAAGTGAATTTTAGTTGCTCCCTGCATTGCAGGTGTGAGGAAATTAAGATACAGGCTGTTCAAAGTGAAATGTTCGTATTGGCGTATGGCGTTTTGGCAGGTTTTCTAATGTCTTATTTGGCTGTAAGTTTTTAAATCGCATCACATTTTTTTGTTGCTTTGTCAATGCATTGTGATATCTGAGCATCTGGTAAAGGGATTGAGGTGCCCTAAAGAGCCTGATGACACAGTACAGGGTGTCTAAAATAATAGCATTAAAATATGTTTGAACTTTTTCCTAAATACAGTTGACTCCAGTTATAACAGGCCTGAGCTCGGTAAACTTCCTTAAGGCCCTGTGTATTTTTACTCCTGATATAACTGACCCATTTTCACCTCACCTTGGTTATAACACACCATTTCTTGGCCCCACAGAGGGAAAATATGCTTTTTTTATTATTATTATTATTCAACTTCCTTTCCCACATGCAGGAAGGCAGAGAATACTGGATAGGAGTGATTTTTGCATCTGTCACTGATCTAAGTTACTCAAAATTGTACTTTTTCTGGTATATATGGCAACAAGGAGACGGCAAAAGAAAATTATGGATTTTTTGTTCCTGCCTGTACTAGGGGCAAGATAACTCATGCGTTTTGGGGGTGGCTTGTGCCCTTGGCAACCATAATTAGCCCCGCCCCCTGCTGAGTTTTTTCCCTACTGTAGTTCACGGGTGAGCTAATTTCGATTTTTTGTGGATAGTTTCATTAATAAATGCAGTAGTGTGCATTATAAGCATATGGAAAGCAGAAAACTTGTGGATGTGTTGCAAAAGTGGCGATGTGGCTATAACACATACTTTTTCCCCATGGTCCCTTGAAGTCTGTTATATCTGGAGTCAACTGTATATATGCCAGGGGTGGCCAAACCGTGGCTCTTTGACATTACATGTGCGGCTCTCAGACGTATGCTGACTGGGCTTATTCCTTTGCTGGCCAGTAAAGTTAATGCAAAGTACTACTTGTAAGTACTACTACATCATAAAATCATAAATGTATTCCTTATTTGTAAAAGAATGATCATGGAACAATGAAAATGTATGTGTAATTCTGTAATGTTCACGTCTCGTGGCTCTTCAGTGTCTGAAGTTTTCCGCATTTGGCTCTTACGTTAAGCAAGTTTGGCCACCCCTGGTATATGCAATACAGGAGGGGTGGGCAAACTTTTTTCTCCGTGGACCTCATAGAGATTTGTAAAACATTTACGGGCCGCATCTAACAAAAGAAATATCAGCTTATTAAAAAGTTTACAATTATACAGTATATCCATCGTTTTAAATGAACTTCCATTAATTGCATAAATTATTATCATTAAATTCTCTGAAAATCGATAAAATTAGCTAAATATATCAATGAAAATGGCCTGTATAAATTTTTAAAAAACAATATTTTTGTGAATTTAAAAAGAATTAAGAAGAAAGGCACAGGCATAAGATTTTTCAATTTTAATTTTTCAACATTTTAAGGAATACAGAAATTTTTGCGAGGGCCGCACAAATTGTCACCCCAGGCCTGATCAATTTGCCCACCCCTGCAATACAGGATTCAAAATATTTTCTTTCCCTAGTTAATGAAATGCAGTGGTATCAACAGTTCAAAAAGAATTGTCCCGTCGCGTCGAGCGGGCAGCCACGCGTCAGGATGAAAGGAACCAGTAACTGGTTCCTGTTGATACTGTTGATACACATTACGATACATGCTGAGCTCTTTAAAACTAGTTATTGCTTGGGAATAAGGTTTTCTTCTTCAGTTGTGGTTGTGTTATGTTTGTAGAATAATTGTAGTGTACGAGTATGTGGTCATTTCATCCAGCCTGCAATATAAGGAGAACTTCTCAATTTAAGAATGGATGCGAGGAAAACAGCAGAGCAAAAGTGTTTGACTGGACAGAAAAGATTGCACTATCTTCTCACATTTCCCTCGAGATAATGCTGTTTTTTTTTCCTGCCAGGCTCTTCTTCCTGATGGAGGAATATCTTAACATTGCTCTCACCACCGCTTTAAATTTCCCGTCCACTAATTATTGTTACATTAATTTTTATTTCAGCACCCGTTGCATATGTGTATCATCAGTTCAAAAAGAATTGTCCCAGTCATCCTGATGTGTGTGCTGCCCGCTCGACACACACCATGTAACTTACATGGTGTGTGTCGAGCGGCCAGCCCACACGTCAGGATGACTGGGACAGTTCTTTTTGCACTGTTGATACCACTGTGCAGATGTACAGGGTGTTTGTTACTAGTCCACCCAAGGGCCGTCAGCATATTCCTTGGGACAAAACAAGTCGAAAATGTAGGGGGGAGAAATGTTGAGGGACCGTTAACGAAGTAAACAACCAGAAACATTAGGCGGTGGTTGCTGAAGTTGCAAGATATGAGCGGTGATAATCACTTCTGTGAAAGAGGTGACCTTGCAAATCCCAACAGTGGCGATTTTCACGCTCATATCCTGCTCCTTCGGCAACCATTGACCAATGTTTCTGGTCAAGGGGTATTGTGTATGAAGGTGCCTAATGTCGGTCTTGTTGATTGGTTTTTAGATAATGCTAATTCAGCAAGCCTAAGAACTTGACCCCATCCAGGCTTTTCCCAAATAATTCACTTGTCACCTCTACACAGTGGTTCTTCATGTAGAGAGGGAAAAAACTGTGACAGGAGGCGACACTTGAGGGGGTGAAAATCAAAAACCGACAGCTCCAGAAAATAAAAAAAATGAGTTAGCGCCGGAAATGCATTCCTCATGCCATGGACTTCATAATACCTGAATATGGTATCCAAAACCCTACATATGTACATGGGAATAGCCGCTAAATTCAGGTATTTACATTGACATATACGGGGAAACTGTAGGTTTTTCTCGTTTTTCTCCGTTACGTTTATGACGGAGCTGTCGGTTTTTTATTTTCACCCCCTCACTTGTACTTCTCCATTAATTTCCACTGCTGACCATAATTATGTCCAGTGAACTGGGCTGGTCCAAAAGAGACAGGGTGCAAACAAACCCTGAATGATGGCACAAATATGTAGGCAGGATAAATCACCTGAAATTCTTATTTCTAGTGTCCCACATAATGAAAACTTCATTGACATGCCTCGCTACAGTTTTGCAAGACCTCCCTAATTGTGTAGAATAGTGCTAGTCAATGTTTTGTTGCTACATAGCCCTATTCTTTACAAAGCATTGCCAAAACCCTTGCAATAAAATCCTGTGCCATTTTAAAAACAATTTTACTGCAGCATGGCACTACTCTGCCAGGCTAATAAATCAGCCATCATTCCAAAACAACTTTCCAAACATCAAAAACATCTCTGCAAAAGTCTTCCAGGGGAGGAAGAAGAGAATAATAAAAAAGATGACAACCATGTGGAACCCTGGGGTTCTTCGGACTAATTGAAAACCGAATATTGTGGGACATTGGGAATATATTGTAAGGGGTGAAGCAGCCCACGGACACTACCCCTATCTTCTGGGCTTATCACCTGCCGAGGGATTACGCACCGGGTGCTCACCTGAGACCGCCACGAGACATTTCCCAGAGCAATCATGTGGCGACCCTACCGGACTAAGGCTGAACTTTATAGGTACGAAAGGGGAGGGCTTGGGGGGCCCAACATGGCCGCCGGCGGCCATGTTGGGCCAGCATGTAGCCCTCCCTCCCCGTTCGTACCTATAAAGTTCAGCCTTAGTCCGGTAGGGTCGCCACATGATTGCTCTGGGAAATGTCTCGTGGCGGTCTCAGGTGAGCACCCGGTGCGTAATCCCTGGGCAGGGGGTGGGTGGGGAGTGACCTAACCTGAGTCTTCTACAGCCATGGGGTGAAGGTATCCAAGATATCCAGCGCAATGACCCTGGATATGATTACAAGATCTGCTACCTGGACTGATTTGTACAATGCCTTCTTGATCATGAGTTCATGACCCAACAAATGCAAGTAGGGTGCTAATAAAATGGCAACTGTCAATTGTTGCATAATTGTACCCATTGATAAAAGAGAAACAAAGGAAAGTGTGCGTCTGTGAGAGGAAATACCCAAAATAAAATTTATTTTTTCCTTGTTCGTGCCATTTGTATCAACACTAATAAAGGGAAAAATCTCTGCCTTGTGAATACCCATGCATATTTGGAGATTTTCTTCTCAATTCTGTTCGTGCAATTGGGTCTTCATCTGGTATATGATCACTCAGGTGATTATCAGGTTCTTCAGAGAACCAAAGCACTGAAAATTATGTGTGCCACTGTGGCCAAAATTCCGGACTAAGTAACTGATGTCACATCAAAGGAATTTTTTTGGCCATGGTGCTAATAACTGTCCTAACTGTTCAGATTCTCGTGTTTATTGACTACCCCATAAGTGTTACTCCTGGTGACAAGTAACACATGAGCCTTTAATGTATTTTCAGGCACGTATATAAAGCACATGGGTGCACCCCCTCCGACACCTCCACGGAAGCCAGTTCCACTGCCAAGACTGTCTCCTGTTAAAGGATCTTCGAGTACTTGCACTGATGACTATAATGACTCAGGATATGTAGGATCCCCAAGTTCAGGTAGGATTACAAACGTACTTATTAGCATGTTGTTTGTGCTTATTTCAGTGTAAGCATTCGCACGATGTGCCTTTTGTCACATTTTGCCTTGGGTTGGGAAAAAAAGATGTGGACTGTGTCCTATAGATTTGGTCAACAGGAGTGAAGGCAACCTGCTGGCTTATTTCCTGGAGGAAAAATATATTTACTGTACTTGTACGTTTGACATTTGGAGCTAGACTCCCCTGCTAGTTTCATAAACTAAGAGGTGAAGCTGAGAACCTAGTAATCATCTAAAAATGGCATGTAAGAATTTTCGCTTCCGGTTAAACAAGCTGGTGCGATGGAGATGTGTTTTGACCATTTTTAAAAAATGTTTTTTATGCCTGCATGTGTGGTTATCTGTAAGTATGGGTTCATGTGGCAGGAAATGTCTTGAAAACGAGTCCGTTAAAAGGGTCATTGAAGGAAGCAGAGGTGTGTAAAGGTCACTTGGAAATAGCCAATTTATGGCAGTCTCTTGGAAGGTTAAGGCGGCACAGCTCATATATTTCGCGTACATTTCTGGTGCACTGGACCTTGAGATTTCAATAACATCATAAAACTTGGAAGAGACGGAAGCATGCACATATTCTCCTTCACAAAATCTTTATGATTTTGAGTGGATGCCAACATTCATGCCACTAACTACCTAGGAGGGAAGATCCATTATGAAGTAGCCTGCTCCCCCAAAGGGTTTATAGCTTGTTAGTGTAGGATATGTTTATTGCATGGGCTGAACTTCTCATAGGTTTCTTTCTGAGTAGCCATCCATACATTACTGTGCAAAACAAAGGGCTATTAAAGGGATATTCGGAGCAGGTAGGTCATTATGTCAGATGTCAAGCAGCATTGCGTGAAAGTACGTGAGGGGCTTTGACAAGTTGATTCCATTGTTTGGGTAGATCAGGTTTTGGAAGTTGTATTTCATTATAACAAGACTTTGTTAATTGCACAGGCAGGGGTGACACCACAGGTGGGCCTCTATTGCATCCCCCCCTGTTGGGGAAGCCTGGTAATTGTTGCAGGGAAGCGTTTCATCCCGAAATAATCATTAATAATAAGCAGTTTTAATTTTGTGTTTAAAAAACGCTGTGGCAGGATCCCTATAGCTTTCTCCCCATTATCGTCGCCGTCCCTGGAGTTTTATGAGCTGGCCATATCTTTTGCAAAGGGAGGTCAAGGGGGAGGTTAGATAGGTGTTTGTGGGACTTTACTCCAGTGGAGTATGAAAAGAACAAGTCTAAACGTGCTGATTTTTCTGTCTTGTATAAAACTTCCTGTGGGAGAAAGCCCTTGAGACACATCAAATAAGTGCACATATTTCCCCCACATTATTTGGTAGGAAATCTTAGCTCCCACATGCCACTAAACATATACATTATAAATGATCAAATGTAGGTTACCCAGATGTCTTCTCTGTATACACCTGGGCTTTTAATAGCTTGTGACCTCCATGAAGGAAGTATTAATTAATTATTTGCTAATAATTTTTGGCATGATCAGTACTTGGTGCTAATGTGACCAAACATCAAAATATTGCTATCCTATATAGCTAGATTGTTTTGCTTGGTGACTTCCTGACCTCGCTCAAGTATTCCTGCTGTCTGCTGATAAGAAGTGACAGCCACAAGTGGTTGTCGTAACCCAAGTAGGGGCACAGTTGTCACACACTGCATTTCACCTTGGCATTTAAAATTAGTTACTCTTCCCTGGTTGTTCTAAATAGCATAGGTTCATAGCATCCTGCCTTACTTTCATTATTACTGGCTTCTGATGCAAATGTGGGGTTGGTACTCTGCAATTATCATGTTATATCAGAGCCAGGGATAAAATGTTATAACACCGGTGACGAAATGGAGGCAAGTTGATGAAACTGGTTATCTAATCTGCAGCCTAATGATCCCATTTAGATAAAGTGCTGGGGCCATTTAATCGCAGGGCTCTGAATTATATTCAATCGGGTGATTAATACTGCTGCTTTGCTGGATATTGATGTAGAGAGTTTTTCATCTGTTGCCAAACAAGTGAAGGTCACAGCAGTAACTCGAGGGGAGGAAAAATATGTGCGCGATAAGTTTTCATTATCGCCATTGTTTAGGATCACAGGCCGGCCACTCATGATTGCTCGAGTGGAACGAGTACGGTTTTACTCCGTGCTGTAATGCTGGTTACACTTATTTTGGCAGTGCTGTGGGACAACCTTTGCCTTGCCAAAAGCGTACAGTATTTTTAGTCCTTCCCAGTAGAATTTCGTGGCCGGGTACAAAATGCTCCACTTTAATGAATTACGAGACCATAATCATCACAGGCTTGGGATGACAAAGTTGCGGTGAGTTGGTGGGGAGACGAAGGTCTTGCACTCTGAACCAGCTTGGTTAATTTGCACGGGCGAGAAAGGTGAATGACTTTGATATAGATTTTTTTTTCTTCTTCTTCTCCTCCCTCACTTGCAAAGTTCTGCAAAGTCGCCAGCGACTAACTGATTGCATAGGACAAAAACCGAGGAAGCTAACTGAATTTGCACAAGATTTTCACTTTCAGAACATCAGGCCCAGGTAAAATATCCAACGACGCCGCAGCTTTACCCGGCAGCCGTGCAAAAGGGATTCCTTGAAGCAACTCATTCCTCATATGAGCGGAGTGTGATTAACTTTTAATTCGATGAAGGAATCTCATTAGAGTTTTAACAGTTTGATTAATGAAATAAACCGTGGCTGGCGCCGCGTTTGTACAGGCGAACCGATTTCATCAGGAAATGACAGGAGGAAAACTGATGGATTTCTGGCTCCGGATGGTGCAGTAGACAAGTCATGATAAATTGTAAACTGGTGGTTTAAAAAAAAATATTGTGAGATAACTTCAGGAAGAGGAGATGTTGCATCAGAATCAGTTAACCTGTTTCGTGCCGGTCTGGGCGCAGCCGTGTACCTTTTTTGCACATTGGGGTGTGCCTGATTGCTCATTACGTCACTTGTAGGTGTAGAAGGCCATGGTTTTGCGCCCGGAGTGTAGGCAACCCCCCGAGCTGTTGGTGTCCTTGGTTCGTCTTCAGCTACCCCGTCTATACGGCAGCACTTCCGTAACCTTATGAAACGGCAGGGTAACTTCCGCGGGTTGATTAAGTTAGGGCGGAGCAAGTTATAGTTTTGTAATTCTGTTACACAGCAGGGGGAGGGGTGGAAGGAAGGAAACTATGTTAAGTTGGCATCCGCGTTGTGCGTGTGATAAGTCTATTTCGGACTGAGATATCCGTTCGTGTAATTTGTGGGCCTGTGCCGAATGGGAGGCATGAGTTAGGGGCAATTTGACGGTTGTTCGAGCATTTAAGAGCACAGCCCAGGAGTTTATTTGCATGAAATGTGTTGCTACTGGCCTGGTAATTTTAAGACTAACTCACGAGGGTGGAAAAAAAAATCAACCTATAATTTCCTATAAAAGGAATTTAATAAAAACCTCGGGTCGTTGACACTAGATACAGTATTATTTCCATCCTATCGTGTCACATTCTGGGAGAGAAATGAAAAAAAAAGGTATGACATGGCAGCATTGTACGGCGGCAGTGACGTTGCCAATTCACGTTATGTTTCACATTGAAGGCCATGTTGTGGATGCCAGCAGGAACATGGATTTTCTCTCGACTCAACAGCTACCCTCTTGCTTCTGATCACGTGAACACTGAACTCCTGGAGAGCCCGGGTTGCCAGGGACAGTTGGAATAAACGCGCGGAACGTTACCCTGCAAGTTACGGTGCCTGAGTTTGCCATGCGGGTTGCTCTGGGCAGTTAGGATATCCATCACTTTTGTCATCCTACGCAATACCGGATTATTTTTAAAATCTACTTTACCTTGGCTTAAATGAGAGTAGACGGCATACTGTACAGTATGGGTTGTCAGGTCAATGAACTTGATTACATCACTATACTGACTGTAAGATGCTCATTACATTGAAATCAGAGTTATCGGTTGTTACTGCACGCGCATTTTTAAAAGACAGGGTGTTGTGTATATGCATACTTGTGAACCACTCCAAGCATGGCGTAACGAGTTGTTTGACGCGCATAAATTCAGTATTTATTTCTTTAAGTTTCCGCAGTTGCTAAAAGAGCCAGCTAGCAGCCAGTTTGCCAAGGCTATTCTCAACTTCAATTGAAATATTTGCCTCAGGTCAGCCATCCCGGACCGAACGTGCGAATTAGAGTCAGCACGTGCAGGTGCAGATGCGCATGCAATGGTTCTCAGCCCTGGTTAGCTACAAATTATCTGACGAGGCTCATGTTGTACACTGTAATTCTGGTTCGGAGGGAAAGTTAAGGACCAACTAGATTCATTGACCTTTCGACGGCCGGACTTTTTCGGGGCACATTGTATATTAGTAGGGGAAATGTGGTTTTAGCGTGATTTTATGGCATTAACTGGAAACTGCATGCAATCGTTGCATTTAAATTGTATTTGAAGTGGTAACACCACATTAGTTGGGGCCGGCATGCAGAGAATTTAATTAAATAAATCCGACGAATCGCCCAACGCCCCAGGGGCGTTGGATGATTCGCTGACCTTATATATGCGGGATTTCGAGGGACACGTTGCGGTAAATATTTTGACGCAAATTGTCACACCAACTGAGCCGTAATTATATCGTGCCAAAGTTTCACGTTTGTTGCAGGCCGATGGGTTAATCGGCATGTATCAAAATGAGGTGAATTCAATTAAAGATATCAGTCGAACCATGCAATGCCGTCATTCGGTTGTGAAATCACGGTAACCACGCAGGGAGAGTATTAATGCGGGTCTTTTGTACTGGTGTACCGGCTAATTGATAGGATTTCAATTCCCAGCACCGTTACACTTTGCCTTAGCAGCATTGCATTCAAATGGGCCGGGAAGCCATCATTCATCGGAATCCCCGGCTGTCATTGATTACTTTGAACGCCATGACCTGCGGTTACATCGGTATCGATTCGTGTAAGCAAAAGTAAATCCTTGGTGGCCGCATGCGTCAATGGTCACCTCCACTTGCGTTTATTTATTTATTTATCCAAATCCCCGCTGCGCTTGCCCTTTCAGAACCAGACGGAGGGAATTTTACATGTTGCATATACTCTTGTCGCACACTTGCTGAGATCCCAGCTTGAAGTCTTAAGCCCGTAGGAGGAGGAGCTGCTTGCGCTTGTCATAAAAATCGCGCTTTCCTGTCAGTCGCTGTCACTGCCTAAAACACATTTTGGCCCGAGTGACGCAGGAGACCTTCCTCCATTTTAAAAAAATGCAGGGAGTAATATACTCGCTGTACTTGTGACATTCGAACTTATGGTAACAATGCCTTTGGGTTAATAAAAAAATCGGATGCAGTGTCGGGCCAGAGTGCATCGATTATCTGGAATCTGGGAGCGCAATGCATCCATACAGGTTTTTTAAAGGCATTTTTTGCAAGCATCTCTCAGAAGAGTGGGGTATGCCATTAGGGAAATGAAAGGGTAAATCGACAAAGTGTCAAAAGGTCATTTAATGTACTGGTTAAGGCCGCAGACGTCGCATGCTATTGACTGCGCATTGGTCCATCTCAGATCATGCATCATATACCGGTTTCAATATACTACATTGTTGTTAGGTTAACATATCATTGTCAAAATGATTTGCGAACATTGAATGTCCGACACGTGCCGGATTTGCATTTTTTACTTGTGCGAGGCAACAACTTTGTTAATTTCTGCCAATCTGCAAACTGCGAGTGGAAATTATTCTTTCATATATTCATTATGCCATTTTTGGATGAGTTCAACTGTGCCATAAATTTAATAACAACTTCATTTGAGACTATATAGTTCAGTGGCGTATAACTCACTATGTACACTACTCGAAATAACTACCTATAGAGAGTACTGGATGGTCCCTCTCCTCTCTCCCCCTCTGCACAAATGCCTGGGTTGGAGCAAGCATAACTTTGCCAGTCCTTCAAACGCCCTTCATGGGTTTGTCAATACAGTTTTATTCGGTGCGTGACGTGTATCCTCGAAAGGTGTATTCCACCATTGCTATAAACGATAAAATAGCGCTTAAGCTCGGCTCTTTTTTTTTTCCTTTGCCAAATGCGTGTATTATCTGGCAGTTGCGTAAAACTGCAGGGTCGTACAGCTTTGTTGGGGGAGATACACACAAATGGCCAAATGGCCGGAACCAATCAGAATGCCGTTCATGGATAATATGCCGTGTATGAAGTTTCAGGCTCGGGTCATGCATTTTGATCGCCATTTTCAACCAGCGAAACTGTCCGTCCTTCAAATGTCGAATTAGCGATTCCAGCCTTCGGGGCCCCGGGAGAGTTGTTTCCATGCAAAGTTGGATGGTTCCAACAAAGTGATTCTTTGTTATGAGTCAGAAGTCTGCCTTTTCAGCAAGACTTGCAGCTGCAGTCTATAGTGCGATAAGACACACAATGCTATCAGGTCGTTTTTTTTTTTAACTAGCGGGGCTGTGTATATGCCTAACACCTTAAGAAGGCCAACTGAAATGCGTGATAAGTGGAGGGTATTGCCCGGCGGTCACTGAATCAAGGTTAGCGATTACTTCAAACTGTCCGACTTGCTAGACAGCTACTATTAATAGTGCGAACTAAACATGTTCTCACCGCACTTTCCACATCTTGTGTGGTGCAACCCCTGCCGGTGGGCGTTTCTTTTTACCTTGACTTGAAATGGGACTCTGTTGAGCTCCAGTGTTGTATGTATGCATATAAGCGGGCGCAGCTGCAACAGACTACAGTCATTGTAGGGGGGGCAGGAGGGAAATGAGGTCATTTATCAGAATGTGAACGTACCCTGGGTCTTCATTCTATGCACCATCGAAGCAGTGTCAATTGGTAACTGCACTTCACTTTTATCGCTTGATTACAATTGAATGGGGGACCAGTTGTCGAACGTCCATATTAATTAGGGCTTGTGGGAATTGACCGCTGTTAAAGCTCATTCCGGTTGTTGTTTGTGACATTTGGACGTGGCATTTTGTATTCCAGCGGAATTGCTTGACAACACAATATTCGGAAAGGCGAACGAACCCCGATGTGTTCGTTCTAGAAGATAAACAACTTCAGGTTGATTAGTTGTGAAATAATGCCGCTGTGCAGTTTGAGCATGTAATTCTAGAAAGTTTCCTGATTGCTTTGTTAATGGCTATATAGTCAAAAGTAGAATGGTGGAAGTACTTGTCCGATTTAGATTGGCCGTATATTACTTACTATATGCCGTTTGACCTCTTTAAACGCTTTCTCCGCACTGTCGTTAATCTTCTTTTTTCAGCCACTTTGAACGAGAGACAATACCACCAATTAAAGCTAGCGTGTACTTGAATTACGCACCTTACTACTGGTGCGTTGCCGTTTTTCGAACATTTCTCCAACTAACAAAATAATGGGGTCCTTTTAATAAGCGACTTCCTGAATTCCGAGTTAGTACGTGCGGGTGTGCAATTTGTTGAGTCGCCTGCAGTAGCCCTGGTCGAAATGTCATTGCCATGTTAGTGTCGTAGTTAGTCATGGTATTCATGATCTGTCCAGCTGTACAATCATACCGATGTGCCTGACAGATTTTTCATCCTGAAGGGACAGTAATGAGGCACCGTTCGTCACCCACCATAGTTATGGGCGAATAGAGCAGACAAAACCGTCGTCCAGAGCGAATCTATTGAACGGTGCGAACAATTTATTTCCTGATGTTAATTCTGAAACATTTTCTGTCTTTCGCAGGCCAAACCTTCATCCCCAGCAGAGCTTCGCAGCATCGCCTGGTGGAAACGTACTTCTTGACTCCCATCATCTGTCAGCACTGTGAGTACCTCCTTTTTTATATGCATTTTGAAAAGCCATGAAGTGATTGGACGTGTATGCGGAAGAGTTATCGCTGAAGCCCACAGCATGTTCCGGGGCTCGTATTTAAAAGCTTCTATGACAGCGGGTCAGTGGAGAGGTTATGGAAATGCAGGAGATATCTAGCAAGTGACAGCTCAGACTTTGATGCTTGCCACGTGAGTGATTTAATTACATATGCATATACATTAAAAAATTTCGTTAATTTTCAACCACTGCACAAGCTCAATATGGTAACTATCTCGTAATGTAGCATGTGCCTATTGCAAGATTGGAGTAATATCCGAGCACCACAGGCGGCAGAGTTTCGTCACCTCTTAATTTTGAACGGAATTGAGTGATAATTTTCTGCGTAAAAATCGGTGTGACACTTGGGGGGTTGACAATTTTGTTAATTAAGGGAACCTTGAACTCTCGAGGGAAATTTTCTGCCAATGCCGGGGACAGGGGGTTTGGAGCGTCGGCTTCCTAATTGACTCTTCTGGTGCGAAATTGAAACTTCCCGCAACAGCGCTTTGTGTACAGTTCATCGACACATTGAGCAATTTGAGAGTGTAAAGGTCATTCATTAAGTGAGGGGTGGGGGGACTTTATCAGCACAATGTTCACCAAACCCTATATATAGTTATGGGTTTACTCTCGGTGTCGGCGTCCTCCCCAAGATGGAGCATATATAACACGCTTATAGGGTTTTTCTTGGCCTTCTGACGTAAGAGAGCATATCCTGACTGATGTCCAGGTCATGTGGTAAAACACCTATCTCTGGCGCTTGCAAGCAGGCTATTTGGGTTAAGGTCGGAATGATTGATAGGTACGATTTGTATTGCCAGCCATCTTTAACGAAACCAGTGCGAGCTGGTTTGATATACTGTGCCGTTGGATAGTGTCAGCAAGTGCGGTTGAAGATCGTTTCGAGGTTGTAGGCTAACCCCCTTCCCCTCCCCTTTTTAAAAATACAGCCATTGGATGATTGACAAGGGTTGTGCGTATATTGATGAGAGTCCGCAAGGTGACTTGTAATATGTGACGTTATTCGCAGTAAAAGCGCCCAAGCGAGAAGCAGCGTGGTATATCCACAGGATGTTCTTTATTTGGAAGGGGGCATGTCCATTCTCAGTAGTCATGCATTGATCATTTCCAAGAGTTAGACGGGTACAATAATCATGGCGATAACAACAAACCGGACTCTTCCGGTCCAAGGTAGCACTTTCATGAGTTCGGGCAAGTTGGGAGAAACTGCGACACAATGCCATTGTGAAACCTTTTTCGCGAGAATCCCAACTAATGTATCATACGTATAGTGTAGAAGATATACCCCTTTCAAGCTGTGAACCTGCTGCCATTTTAGGTCACAGTCGACGCATGACACGATATGTGCCTGATTTGTGTATTTGAACTTTATTCATGGATTTCCCTTGTTTTATCGGTGGTTATGACCTTGTTCGCTCCAGTTAATTGGCCTCTTTGGATGAGTGAGAAATCAGTGAATAACTCATGATAAAGGGGCATGTTTTGGAGCAATTTTGTGTGTCGCTGCTTTTGATGTGCTTCGGGTCGCCAAAGGCTGACCAATAATCGGAGAGTTATTGCCTTTTTTTTACGCCTTGATGTCGCCTCTCGTGCTTCATAGTGTGCAAACGTAAATAAGATTTTTTTTAAACTCTTATCCAAGGGATTACGTACGCCACGACAAAATTCGCTAATCGGGAAGAACCAGTCCCTTCCCAGACGCTAATCTATCCAAAGTAAGGTTAAGAGTTCAAGCTAATAATCCGGACATAGAGCTAATCGCGTTGAGTGAGCGAACTTAGCTGGGGCAACGTCCTCTTTTCACGGAGTATTTCTTTGCCCTCGCAATTAGTCGAGTTATTTGTGGCGTCTCTATGTTTACTTTCCATTTAGTTGGGAAGATGTCGCTGCCGCCGCATTTTAGCACCGGACCAAACTAATTGCGGAGGTATAGTAATTAAAGCCAAAATTTAGTTTCAGTCGGGAGCAGGTAGTACATTTGACATGGAAATATTATTAAAATTTATGTGAGTGATGGTTCAGCGGTATGTTCAATGAACTTTCCTCGCGGTATTGTATGGGCGTTCACCTGAAGGTTGGCAGAATGGTGACACTTGTGCTGTATATGTGGAGTACATTCATTGTATACGCCGGTCTATTTCTAGGAGCGGGAATGCGGTGTGCGGCAATAAACGCGGTTAACTGTATCCTGAGAGTCAGCAACCCAGTTGACATGATTTCTTTGTCCGTGCTGTTGCCAAGACAAGAGCTCGAATTCGGGCGAACTTTTAGTAGGGGAAGTTTTTAAAGGCTGTGAAAAATAAAATGGGAGTCGTCAGTGCGTGACTGTCACGAAAGAAGGAAGCGATCCAAATGAGATAATGGGACAAAAGAAGACGGCCCCTGAAGGTCGTTGGACCTTTTTTTTTCGTCCCCAAGCTTCATGCAATATAAGGGGATCCTCCCTTGCCATGCAGAAGAATACATCGAATTAAATGGGGAGTGGGCGGTCACTTCCTAACTGGCTACACCAGTTAGGAAAAATAATTGCGACCCATATATTTTTTGATTAGATTGGTGTCCGCGATTAGAATTTTTTGTCACCTGCCTCACGAGAAATTATTGTCATTCTAGATGCAGTCTGGCTTTTTGCGTGGCCATTAATTACCTCGTAGCGTTATTTTACGGCTGGAGCAATATTAGAGGAAGCTATTTCTCAAGCGGACTTGAAAACAAATTGTAGCCTTGCTCCCAGTACACCTTTTGTGTCATTACACAGTAGCAAAACCAGTTTGGAGCATTAAGGTCTAATTATTGGACCGCCAATGAATCCGCAAGGCTCCGTCTCGCAGTCGCTCTGTAATCTTGCATCAAGTCATTTGTGTCAGAAGCAGTGCAAGCTTATTTTTATGCCCGGGGAGTAATGAAGGTAATGAGAAGTCAAACTTAGGGCGACGTTTCTTGAATGCGTTTGGATGACCTTAAGCGACGACCATCTGGAGGCCCAAGTGAAACAATGTGACATTAAAATTGTGTTGCGCAATTTGCGGTTGCGTAACGCCATGGTTAGATTTGTCACATTCTCCGGTAGTGACCAATGGTTGCCCTTGGGTTGGCTGCGACATTGCCTCACTTTTGTGTACTGTGGTTCGCTTTATTGCGATACGCCCCACTTTCACACTTGCCTGGTAATATGGGCTGAAATGAAAATAATACGCATTGACACGCTAGAGACTAGACTACTAGCTAGTCTACATTCTTGACCAGGCTGTTACAAATTTGGTTATACATAAATAAATGCTGGCGTGAAGCTGTTTTATGACCACCATTTCTGGCGAAACAAAGAATCACACCCAGGCCAGTATTGAGAGAAGTAATGGGAGGGTAAACCACGACCAGGAACTCGCATTAAAATAAGCTATTTCGTATGGCCTCACATTAATGCGGATATTGTGAGTCGTTTTTATTCAGTCCCAATCCTTTTAGCCGTCCTAGGCATATTCCCATTCAAAAACTTTTGCCTAGGTCAACTGTCATAAATAAGTTATGAGCTTAATTCGGGTTTGGCCACGGGACAAGGATACTATACATGTAATGATGTGGATAGAAACACGAAAAAGTATTTTTAGTGGTAGTTTATGTGTCGGCCCTTGCATGTAAACCTATTTCGACCACTATTCCGACCTACCCCAAGTGGGACACGGGGACCTATGGAATTATTTGAGCAGGGTCACCTTGCAAAAAAAATAAAATAAAACGTTCCTGATAACAGAGGCAGGAAATTTCCCCCATTTTCGTGAATGTCTCCGTTTCCCCAATGATCTATAGCAATTTCGCATGGATCACGTGGTAGTAAAGTAGCACTAAGGAGGTCCGCCTCCCGAGTTCATATGACATGTATCGTATATGCAATAAGAAAAAAAGGGTGTGTGTGGAGGAAGACATCTGCTGTGCAACAGCATGCAATTGGCCCCGTTCTCATTATTCTCCGGGCCTCTGGCCAGATTTTTCCTCTGCATGCACCAGCACTTGAGCGACAATTTATGCTTTCCGTTCTTTGTCTTACGCACTTAAAAACAGATCGACCGGTCAGCATCCTTGTTCTATTTTTCAGGAGGTTCAGCATACGCCAGCAGAAAACCCTTTTTGACAATAGAACATACCCGATTTTCTCCGTTGGTGTGTCCGACGCGTGATTCGTTAGGGCATGTCGTGCGTGCAACAATACAACCAATTAATATCAACTACGCCCCTTAATAGACCCCACTTGAGTCACTTCAGATGCGCGATGGGTCGCAAGACAAGCCTCCGAGTACCATGTAACATGCACTGCTAATCAGTATTCCCGCAGCGTGTGGGATTTAGGGCCACCCTTGTAATTTTATTGCTCTTCTTTTTGCGGGCATTAATGTAGTACTAGTTTTATTGTCTGCCTGATAACCGCATTAATTTTCGTGATTATTGGAGGGTATGACGGGATGATGTGTAGGGGTATAGAGTTCAGTGTTGGAACGGGGAAAAAGTTTTTTTCATAGTTCCCAGCGTGGGTTTAGCACCTGTGTGATTGTGTCCATAAGTGCTGAGATAAGGATTATGTCTGGGATAGTTGGCTGGGCGTCACTGATGTCTGCCGGGTGTGTGGAGATAATGGAATAAAAATTTTCCTGCTGGTGTGTGCATGATGTTCTTTGCTTCAGCAGGGCCTGGATGATATGAAAATTATATGGTATGGAAATCAAGGAACCGGCAGCGATGTTCACTAATTTTTTTTTTTTGCTTTAATAAATGAATAGGACAACTTAACGCCACTAAGGGTAATCCTGCCGCTGGCGTTAATTATGAATTTATTTGCTGTGTCCTGAATCAACCCAGAAAACAGCTATAAAACTTAATTATTATTAACCGACCTGGAAATAACCGGACACCATCTTGCGAAGAAAAGAAAAAACATCGCCAGCAGATAATGCAGACCTTGAGGCGAGATTATAAGAGTTGTAACCACCGTGAATGTGCTTTTGTTATGCACACGTACTCACTTGTCAGTGTCATATCGCACACCTCGAATGCTTTCCAAGTGATTTGAAAACGGCAGTGACATTTCTGGGACTCTGTCAAAATCCTTGCCATTTGCAATCAATCCACGGATTTTCTGATTTTCCTTGTTGGTATAGATAAAAGGTCACCCTTGTCGGACACCTTGGTCTGTCACTACAAGTTATTTCGAAATGGGTGCCTCTACCTCGTGTTTAATTATAGCGAGCCTACTTTTATGTGCTACCTGATGTTTGGAATATTGTTGGACAAGCGGCGTCTACTTATTTATCAGATAGTGAAACAGCAGATTATTTTGAGCAGGGCTGTGAGTTGTCTATTTTTTGAAAGACTGATGCAAGACGGGGTGTCGTGTACATCATCGTCCTTGGCCGTGAGTTACGGCGGAGATCTTTCTTGAGATATACCCGTAACGGAATGTCTCCACCAAGGAGACTTGGTGGGGATAACAGCGGGGCTCTCAAGTGTACGGGAAAGTGTCAACGTTACACAAAGGAAGGAAAACAATTGCCACCGCGACCTTCTATACCCTTCATTTTTTGTATGTGACGGCAGTTGGCATTTTCCGCGATTACAAATTTGGTATAGGCTGCTTCTGGCAGGCGGAGGTAGAACAGCGTCTGGTGGGCATAACTTGAGCCCAAATTATAGTGCTTACTTCCTGGTTGCACATCTTCCACTTCGTGAATGTCTTATTTACTGAATGCACCTCGTTGCCGCCGACTTTAAAATAGTGTATTGTCCTCTCTAATTACCAAATGCACTTTATCATCCTCCTTCAGGGGGTATTTTTGCGGCTGGCAAATGTACGATAGGTTATACCGGTAGCCGGGAGATAACGATGCAGGTTGTTTGCATGGCAACAATGTTATCAGAGCGATGCACCTACGCGGACAAGATAATTTCTTGTACATTAATTGCAAGTGCATTGCCCTGTATAATCTCTACTGGCGAGCTGATCGGACAGTTTTCGCCTACCACGTTGAGCAGTCAGTCAGCCATGTAACAATCCCAGGATGCCTGGGATGTCTGCTTGGGCGACAGCATGTGTGGAGGCGTGGTATTAAGTCTTCACGTACTTATTATGCAAATTGCTCAGATGATCGAATTGGGGCTGGATGGGGGCTGGGCCATACAAAAGGGGTGAATCATTTTACAGGGTTCACATGTGTGCAGCCCGTCTGCGATATTCAGCACAATGTGGCACTTTGAGTTACGAGCATGTGGCCTTTGCTTGTGTGAATCACGCCATTGTTGCAGGACATGCACAATGCATCCCTGAGTATATAGTCCTATATCGCCACTCATTCCAGATAGACTTGCATAGTAGTATTTATTTCCTCCCACCGATCATGGGTGCAACCTGCAGGCCATTTCCTAGCTTGTTTCTCATAGCAACATGGTGCACCTGATCCGGTGTTTTATATGTCCCAGGACGGAGAAAAGTGGGTCGCATTGAAATTGAACGTAAACATGAAGGGCAGGATATGCGCACTCGCCGAGTGTACGGAGAGCAGAGACGTGTTTGTTTCCTGATGCACAATCCGGTCTAATTTGGCCGGCGCATGCATCCAGGGAAAGCTGATTGCAGCTATTCATTTGGTCCGCCAAATCCGCACAAGCAGGCCAATTTCAAAGAGTGCCCAATGCCAATAGGGCGAAACGGGCCTGAGTTTTTGTACGGGGGCTTATCCAGATGGGTCTCTTGGCTGATAATTCGAGGGGAATTAGGCGACTTTTGATTTTCAAACGTGCATAAGTGCATTACAACGACAAAAAAAATAATCGGGCTGGATGTATAACATGTTACGTAGCTCTTCTGGTCGGGTGCGGTCCATGAAGAGATTAATCGTCATAAACGGCGTGTTGACTGCAGCATGGCAGAAGCATCAGTGAGCGAAATTAGAGCAGGGGTAATTACGCGACCCAAAAAGGCAACATCCTGCATGTTTTGATTCGACTTAAAATTGCCGTGTGGACTCGTTACGTCAAGGGTAGGTGACGTCACCGTGTCCGCTAATTCGGGCCAATAGGGTCTTAATTTTAAATATAATAGACGTCGAGTGCTGGCTACCAGGTATCTGATTAGCACGAGTGTATAGGGTATTTATAGAATATTTGCGGGGCACAATTTATGACCTTGGATCGCTGAATTGGGAGGAGC
>KZ538156.1:75832-123406 GCA_000934665.2 Catajapyx aquilonaris | reverse complement strand
GGCTCGTGTTTGTACAGGTTAAGAAACGGGATTGAAATCGAGCCAAGTTTTTGGGAGGGGAGGTCCGGACTCTGCCCCCCTTCTATACTCCCTATAACAGCAATCACACGCTAAAAATTTTCGAGTGGTTTTCCGCTCTATTGGAGCGGTTTTTCACTCTTTCTCCCACTTGAAATGCAACCCAGTCTTTTTGAGTGAAAACCACTCCTTCCAAGGAGTGAAAATTTTTAACTCAAATTTAGTGGTAATTTCCACTCCTTACCACTGAAATCGCCAGTGTATTTGAGTGAAACCACTACTCTTTCAGAGCATTCCATATTCACTCAAAATGAGTTATTCCAATTAGTGACCTCCTCCCCCTCCCCAGACAACCCCTTCTCCTGACATACTTCAAATATAGTGGCATAACAATTTCAACAGCAACATATTTATTGCAAAATTTCATCATTACATACAAAAAATTATATCAGTATCTGAATAATTGTCACACTTATCTGCCTAAATGTTATGCAATGGATTTTTGTGTTAGATCCTCAAGGATCTAACACAAAAGTGTATAAGTGTACCATCAGATCTGCACAAAATTCGGTGAATGTCTTCAGGTCCATCACGACGCACTGCATGTATAGTGAGCCACTGCTGACCTTCCTGCTTGGTTCCTGCTATACTGATGTATTGCGTATGATCACGCGACACCCCCGCCACAATCCACACCTGATCCACACCACCTCTGCCAGTGTCTGTTTGCCTACCTTTATTCATCCATCCAATGGACGCAGTGTAACGGACCAGAGGGGAAATCCCTCTTGTCACTCTATCTGAGCGTTTTGATTCAGAGTGAATTTTCACTCAATTTGAGCATAAAAACCACTCAAATTGAGTGTTCACCTATATTGTGTCGATTCACTCACTGAAAGAGTACTTTTCACTCCTTGCTTCAGTAATCCTCCACTCCATTTGAGCTATTTCCACTCTTTTTGGAGAATAACCCACTCATAAGCACTATTTTTGAAAGTGCTCTTTTTTTGAGCGAAAATTTCACTCGAAAATTTTTAGAGTGTATAGTCTTTCCATGAATATTTGTTTACTTAAACAACAAGCCACGCCTCCGCTTCCATCCGGATCAGTCAAGCCCAACAATAGGACGGAGGATGTCTATTGAGTATGCTGAATGTGTACTATAGTGCGACGCGATGCTAATGACCCCGAGGGTCATTGTCTTTTTTTCCATAAGGAAGCTGGAGGAGATGTAATTACCTCATATACTGGCCTCGGTCATATTGCATTGTACTCTCGAAAATATTTTGAGTAAAAAGAGTGAGTGACATTAAAAAAAACCCTGTCCAAACACGGAAAATGTCAGCCCAATTTAAAGAATAAAAACTGACCCTTAAAATCATTTTACATATTACAAAAAAAAAATATTGGTCGAATTTTGGCAAACACGCACTTTTCGGAACATAGTATAAAATATGGATTTAGGATTCCGTCCGCGATGAATTTTACAACGAAGTTTGTCAAGCGTTCCGTTTGTATATGTACACATGTCATGTTAGTAATGCATAATGGATCGGCCTACAATTTCCAAAAATAAACACCTGCCGCCTCATGTTTACAATTGAATCACTGACAGTCATATTGTCCTAGACAACATCGCAAAAAAAACCAGTCCTATATAAGCATTCGCCAGGCAGACAAAAATAAGCTAATTTTTACAATTGACTAGATTTTCTCACTGTTGATAAGCTCTGTGTTCGACTAGATTTTCTCGGTACTTTTTTCCACTATCAGAATATATAATAATCAGTTGCACAATGTTTTAAAACATTTCCTAAGAGGCCGTAAGCTTGATTATAAGTTTTCTTCATTTGTTTGTCAATGGACTGACGTGAATCACGGTATTTCCACTTTTTTTCTCTAATTCTCTGATGGCACAACAGCTTGTTTAGTATCTTTTCCAAGAAGGCATAGTTATTCCTGCGTGCGCAAACCTTACATTGAAATATTTTACATGAGCAACGCCACAAAAAAAAACAAGTCTCTATTTTAATTCCTCCAGCTTCAGATAAGCAGAGGGCAAAGTTCTGCCACCGTCCATTATATATACCTTGCGTGTCCAGAGATGAGTCAGAAAATTGCAAGGTCACCAGGTCACATCCTGAGGTGCAATGGAGCAACACGACTGTCACCACGCCCAATGTCCCCCCCCCCCCTCTGTACATGAAGTCATCCTCTAAGGTGGTAGTGTCTCTCCGAATAGCATCACACGCAACGGACAAAAAAGCGATGTATTGTCCATCCTCATCTAGAAGACCGTTAGACTCTTTTTTTTCCCACGGTTCTGGGGCGGGGGCGGCTAGGTAACATCAGACAGGTGAGTTTTCTCCCCCCCCCTTTACAAACTGCCATTGCTATTCTGCCCAGGTGAAGCCGGAAGACCAGGCTAGATGAGATAGGTCGAACCCGCGAGGGGCAACTGGATTGTTGGGCCTGCAAAAACCTGTGCCCACTTCCGGCGGGGTGCGGACTTTTTAATCGGCCGTGAAAACTAGTCGCTGCTACCAAGCACAAACTGAGAAGTAAACACCAGCAGCTCACTGGATGTCACATAAATTTATAAGATGAATTCACTGGAGCTTAACACATTTTTTTTTACAGCTCCTATAAGTACTTATATAACGTGGCCTCCAAAATGCCACTCCCAAACACACATTGCCTCTAGGTACATGCCTGGAGGATAATTGATAAAAATGTTAGGAAAAAGATGGCCATATCTCGTGCCTTTTTACATGTTAATTATACCTGGTGCGAAGGTGCGCAAAAAAAAGACGGATGTAATGAGCAAAAATTAGCTGTATTATGCCTATTGACTGTTTTTGTGGCGGATAATTCGGCATGTGACGTACAGTACCACTGTAGTACACTCCAAAAGGTTTAAAAATAATTTTTTACTTTGAAAAAATACTAGGGAGAGCGGTCGAGGTGACGGGAGAGACGAACAGCTGTCTTCACTCGTCCCCCGCCAACATGCAACTGAATGGACTCCACCCATTGCGCATGCGCAGAAGACGAGCTAATCGGACACGTCGCGGTGACAATAAATGGCGGACCAATCTTACACAAACATGCCCACTGCGATTTTAATATTATAGACATGCAAATGCCACAATATCGGGCTCAAAATGTTATGGCTTCATCAGGTTTTGTATAAGTAATGGTGACATGCACGTAACAAGTTCACCAATCGATGGATCATGCAACCCGTACCATGTTAAGCTGTCTGGATGGACATTGGAATTAACACTGATTGCACGTGCATTTTTTTTTCAAGTGGAAAACCACTTTTTCGTGAGGTGTCAGTAAAAGGCGGTTTTGAAGTTGGGGAGGTGGGGGATCGTGATAAACACCATCCGTGGCAACACGCCGCTTTGGAAACAAACAATCCACCTTCTTGAAGACGAAGAAGAATACAAAAAAAAGAGAAGTTGAAACCACCCCCCCCCCCCCCCTCTCCTCGTTTACTCCCTTCCGGCACGTGGAAAATGGGCGGTCATCCCTTGAGGGCCCAATCCGACCACTTCTTCTGGAAGGTCTCCTCTTCTTCCTTTCCACAAGCAAAGCAGACCCTGACTTTCATTCATGTTTTGGCTCCAGCAAGTTTTACCTGCCGCCTTGTACGTACAAGACAACAGCAAAAACCGCCCGCCCTCGTGGGGCCTCCTCTCTTTTGACCGCCTCTCTGGGAATTAACGTGACCCACGCGCGAGACTTCGATGCGCGAATAGGACCAGAAGCTTTGCCAATATGAACAACTACTGAATCATTCGCAAAATTTGACAAAACTCATAATATACTAAAGACTGACGCAGAAGCAGATTACTATGAAAACCAACCCTGGACAAACAAACAAACAAACTTTGATTATTATAATATGCTGCAATAGAGATTCCATCAGACAATCTGGCAGTGTGTGACCACTTGTTAGGGGTGTGTCTAGCCCAAATATGTCTTATATCAATATGCATCTTTAGTTTGTTTCTTCGTTTGTCCAGGTCTTCCATGGCAACCTGTGCCCATCGAATCTTTCTTATTATATAAAAAAAGCAACGTTTGTTTCTTCGTTGGTCCAGATTTACCATGGCAACATGTGTCCATATGGCATAAGAGGCAAAGTTTGTTTGTTTGTCCAGGTTTTGGTTACCATGGCAACCGGTGTCCATGGTATCTTTCTTATTAGAAAAAAACAGCGTTTGTTTCTTCGCATGTCCAGGTTTTCCATGGCAATCTGTGTCCATGATTTTCTTTTCTTATTATAAGAGGCAAAGTTTGATTGATTGTTTGTTTGTCCAGGTTTGGTTACCATGTAAACAGGCCTCTGCTATCCGACTTGGAAGTGACGAAAGTGCTTGTTATTTTCCCTTCCAAAGTCGTAGCATGAATTATAATGTAATAAGGGGCCTGAGTCAATAGGCCACTCAGGTATCAGCAATTTGATATAACCTTGAATATATAGTATGCGTTCCATATAACCCATCACCTATATATAAATGGCGTTGTGTATATGTATATGTGTATACCTGTCGTTTCAAAAAAGTGGTCAGATGTGGCGCTCACGGCGCTCCGTGCGTCGAAATTAGGCGAACCATTTTCGTGCCTCTTTCTGACCCTTTTAATGGGGTGGCTTTTGTTTGAAGTCGTGAGCGCGTGTTTAAAGAGATACGATTTGAGGGAGAAGGAGAAGGAAACTGGACGAGGAAGATGACGTTCCAACTCTTTTTTTTAAAACTTCGAAGCCGACCACGAATTTTTGCGGTTTCGCAAGTTTTGTCATAAACCCCCCCAGTCCCGGATAAATCCATCTATGGACAAGACTTTTCCAAGGTCTCGATGAAGCCAGAATGTGGGGGGGGGGGGGGGAAACTTGGCAAGTTGGAAATTACAGTCGTTGGAACTTCTGTGGCGGTTAAGCTCCTGGTGAGTCATCTGCTTCTTTTTGGTCCAACCACAGGCCCGTTTTTCGGAGGTGGTTAGTAGATGGATGGGGTGCCTTTTCTGGCCCCATTTTGGCCCCCGGTGGCGAAATATCCTCGAGCACGACCAGCGGGTGGAGAGAAAGGTATAAGGAATTGGGAACTCCCTTTCGCTAGTGGACAACCCTTCTATATAATAGTATTGGTTTTGTGCGAGAAAAATCCTTGGATCTTTTTTTTTATGATGAAGAAAAACTATTCTTGGTTCGCGGTTTTTAAGTCCTTCGAAAGACACCACATCCTCACTTTTAAAGTCTAGTCTGATGTAACCAACACTTCTGTTTTTTTTGTACTGATAAGTCATTACTTGGGCAGGCCAATTCCCATAATCACTTTAAGAGGTTTGCTTGTTTTTTTGTGCGAACTAGGCTCATACGCCACGTATTGTTTCTTCCTTGTTCGCAGGCCTGGTTGGTCAAGGTCGACACTAACCTAAAAAGTAACAGTGTACTGAGCATGTGTTACACATACATACGCAACAAAAAAATTCTCAAGAACCAATTGTATTGGAACTATTGCTACAAAATTTATTCGCGATTGTTTTGATGTCCAGACGGTTCTGACGTAATGTTAAAATTCCAGTAGACTCTTCAGGAAAACCACTAAAAAAATGAGTCATTCATCCTCCTGGACACGTACCGGGAAGTTGTACGCACGCTCGCCGAATTTGGGGCCGCCAAAAGAGCCTCCAGGTACGATCGAATTGGTGTAAAAAAAAATATTTTTTTTTGAAGTACCTGGGTAGATCCATCCACCCCCCTTTTTGAATGGACATATGTCCCGCTACCGGGCTCATATTTCCGTCATTCCTTGTCCTAACCGAAAATTGCAGCTGTGTCGTCCATGGGAAGGACGTTACCTTCTTCGAGAAGATGAGGTGTTCGCTCGAGCGTTCTAAAATACCTCTAAAGAATGCATGAGAACTAGAGACGTGAATGATAGAAGCGGTGAGGAGCATTACTGTTCCGGGGGGTTTACCTTTAAAATTTTTTTTATTTGCTTCGAGAAAAAAAAGGCGCAGCCAATACTTCAAGCTCCATTTCCCGCATCTTTTCAGCTCAATGGCTAAGTAGCTCAGGCCCTCAGTTGTCAAACCAATCAGACAGCCCCTAATTGAGCTCTCCAATTGTCAACTCAATCGAACTATCGGCTAATAATCCGTCTGCTTGCTGGGAGGCCTTCCTCCGTGTGTGGGTCCTCCACAAAATGACTTCTTCTCGAGGACCACACCCGGAGAAGGACAAAAGAGTTAAGAAGGTCCTTCTTTTGTCTAGAAGCACGACGGTCGTGCACATCGATGGTGTAATTAGGCTTAAGTTTATTAACTCGTGCCAAATTTTTTGGGAGGAAAGAATAGGCCAGAATGTATAAACTATGTTACTGCCCATGATTACAGATCGCAAAACAAATCGGAAGCACCCGACCATATACATTTATGCTATTTCTTAAATAGGGGTTTTTTTAACGAAGAATATAAAGCGACCAATGCTCTTGTAATCTTTGAAGCAAGAAATTCACTCGATAAAATTGTCATTGAACACCCACCAAAATTGTATGGAGATGTTCCTAACATCTACCATCAGTATATGGGCATTGTTGTAATAATTCGCACTTTTCAATTGCGTATATTGTTGCTTATTACCATCGCACTTTTTTTCCCCCACCTGCTAGTCACGGATAGTTATTGACACGTCAAGCAATTAGTTTCGCGGGTGTTCGAACCTCCCCTTTCCGATGTCGGACGAACGACCTGGGTGAAACTTTTACGACGCACTTGAACCTCGGTCGCCAATGACTCTTGGTAACCCGGCGAGAGACGTCGTAATAGCTCGCGACGACCATAAAATGTAACGAGCGTCCTTCCCACTTCCATGAGGAAGTGTCCCTTTTTTCTTTCTTTCTCTTTTCTTTGCACTGGATAGGCCTATGAAAAGAGAAAGAAAACAGCTTTCACCCCCCAGCAAGTCCATGAGGTGACGTGTATGACAAAAGTAGCAGTTTAGCGGATAACTTTAAGCAATTGTAACAGCGATCGGTTTCGATGGGCTTAAGAGCTTTTTAAAAATAGCTGCGATTTTTCTTTACATATTTTTTTTGCACTGGAGAGGCCTACGAAAGAAGAAAAAAACAGCTTTCACACCCAGAATATGTCCATGGACGTGTATATGACAAAAGTACCAGTTTAGCTCATAATTTTAAGCAATTGCTGTTATTTCTAACAGTGAGCGGTCTCGATGGGCCTAAGCGCTTTTTAAATGTAGCTGCGATACCTGCAATCGCGGCGATTTGTGCCCGGAACGTTCCGGTTTGTGATTGTCGTTTTGTCACGCCCAAAATAATCAAGTGAAAATCTGGGTCATATCGCAATATCCAATGTCACGGGTGCCATAAATTTCCACCTGTCCCCCCCCTCCCCTCCCCTCTCTACCCTTCCATTGCCCGCCCTTCCTCTCGCCATCTGTTGCCTTTTGTTCCCATGAGCGACCTGGCAACATGGCCCTTGCCCTTGCTGACCCCATCCTCCCCCTCCCCCTTCCCTCCCAATCTTTCTCTCTGCTCCCTCCCCCACCCCGCCGACTTCCAACTTCCGGCGATGCAGCTCAAAAACCCTCTATTGTAGATGAGCCGAGGTTCAGGATATAAGACAAGAGACCTGTTCCAATGGGAACAATCTTCTGGTTCCAAGGTTGGCCACTTGCTCCTAAGGGCAAAACCATTGCGTTGAATCATTGCTCTTTCTCCTCTCCACCCCCCCTCCCCCTCCTTCCTTCTCCCACCCACATTCACATGAAGTGCGTGTGAGTGTTTCACCCGGGATCATGTATGAAAGTGCGAGTTGCATTGCTGCAGTTGTAAATATAACACAATCCCACAGCATGGGCTAGAAATTTGTGGGGAAAAAAATGTATGAAGAAAAATTGTGAATTTTTAAGGAAAAATTGGGATGGAGGGATGTCACGTCATGTGGTGTCAGGCATCATGCTGGTCTGTGGTGTCCAACTGGACCAATCATCAGTGGTGCGTGGTACACGAAGAATTTTGAACAATTTCCGTGATGGTATTACAATGGTAAATACAATCATCCTGAGTGCCTAAGTCATTATTTTGTCAGTACAGCAATTGAAATTTTTGTCGCCACTCACATCATCATTGCAAAGTTACGACAACAATTATTGCAACAACTGATTTTTTGGGGCATAAAAATCAAAGTCTTGGAATGATAATGTGGCATGCACCTTGTGATTTAGAAATTGGCTCACATTCATATCAGGTGAAAATCTTCGCCTGAGTCTGCAAGCTCAATTCTGAAACACTCGGTATACAGTTCATCTCATTTTATGTATACTCATCTAATTATTTATTTTATGCGTAAATTATTCGTCCCAATTCAAGTTTAATTGCAGACTCATTTGCTCGAATTAAATTGTGCGTCTTTTTCAATTTACAAGCACATCATTACTTTAAAATGTAATTATTTAATAATTAAAAATTCGGATTGCTTATTTCACATTCAGTCCCAAAATTCATTTTTTGCAATCATTAGGCAGCATTAATTTTAAATTTAATTTAGTTCGTGCTTATTGGACCAATTTAATTTATTCACTCTAATTCATCTGCTGCCAACTATAGTCAACTGGCCCTGTACTAAAAGTTTAATTAATACGCAAGACTCTGTATAATTACCTCCAAGGCTGTGCTGCCTATTTATATACACCATGTGAACATAATGCCCAGTTATAGTGCGAATATACCAACCATTATCACACGTTTTCAACACACACTTGAACGGTTCAAGCCTATAATAACAATAACTTCAAATGGCAATTGACTTCATGGCTTGATTTAAGCAAAATAGTGTGTCAAGGGGGCTTCCTCCCGTGTCGCAATTACTTTGTTTCACAACCAGTTATGACTTCTGCGTGCCTGACATTGATTTATTCCCGTACCGACATCTATTAGCCGGTGGCTCGCCGGAGTGTCCGGCTGCCAATTAATTAGCCAATGACGTACGTCTCCATTAGTCGCAATCAATTTCTTCTGTCCAGACCCATCTAGTTGGGCTACCCCCGAAGGGCCCTTTTGGAATTATCTTCCATTGTAAATGACTGCCGTTGCTTAATGATGTCTGAGAAGCATGGCCGCGAAAATGGCTCCGAGATCTGAGGGAGTGATAATGGAATATAAAAAAATGAAATAAAGAAGAAGAATACCTGTGGGGGGGACGATGCAGAAGGTCACGGCCATCTCCTTTTCACCATTCACACAATTTTACGGTCGGATTTGCTCATGAAACCATTATGCCTCCTGACTTGACTTTCCATTCATTTCCATCTGCTTTTGTTTGACTCCGACTGCTGTTCCAAAAATGGGGGGGCGAAATGGGTAAAATTTAAGGCTGATGGATTAGTCCCTCCAAGTCCGGCTGACAGATCGGGATCTACCAGCTGGTATGCGCATGCGCGGTCTTTACTGAGCGGTGCGCATGTGCAGGTTGTACCGAAATGTTGGACTGAACCATTATCCTCTTCATAGTTATATAAATTAACTAATTAATTATTCTCGACAGTTACGGAAGCTAAATGGAATCACTGTTGACAAGTCCAGTAATACCGACCCAATTTATGCAAAATAATGCAAAATTTGCAATATCTTACGACACTTGCAATATTGAGAAACAACCCCCCGTGCGAAGTATACAATAATAAAAAGACATTCATTCGCAATACACCTTACATTTCACCCTCCCACTCATACATACACAATGCACCGTCCTGACGTGCGTCATGGACTTATTTAAGCCGGGACTTCACGACAAAAGTGCAACGAATCGAACGTGTCGACATGCCCTGAGAAGTGGTGCAGGATGATGCAGCGTCCCAATTTTCTCCCCCTCCTCTTGTAAGCTTAGGCCGTACAGGAAAAGGCGGGGGCGGCCATCAAGTTCTCTTTTTTTAAGGGAGAGGGGGGGAGGTAGGGGGAGGGCCATTATACCACCGATTCCACCACCCTCGAGGCTGTCAGACTGCTGCTCGTTTCCGGCCAGAGGGATAAACGCACTTCCGTTGCCCCGGGGCATCCGCCGGGCTAGGATAATCAGGCTATGTTGCCGCCTGGAATCGACCCCGATACCTTCAGTCGGCCATCTTGGATAAACATACACGTAAATACGGAAGTATATTACGGTCCTATTAATTTTTTTAAAAAATAATTTTTGAGCTGTGTACCATAAACCTAATATTTCAAGAGCTGCTATCAACTTACCAAAAAGTACGGTAGTGATTTTCGGCCCGCAGTGATCCGTTATTGCTATTCAAGCTATAGGATCACTGCTGGTCGAAAATCGCCTCCAAGTTTTGTAACTGCTACTAATCACAGCAATTTTTTTAGAGCAATAACTCGCTGGTTGAAAATCACCCACACTCTTTTGTAACTGCGACTAATCACAGCAGCTTTTATAGAAGTAATGCGCTGGCCGAAAATCACCTCCATTTTTTTTTGTAACCGCTACTGATCATAGCGGCTTTAATAACAATAACGGATCACTGCTGGTCGTAAATGACATCCACTTTTTTGTAGCCGCTACTGATCACAGCAGTTTTTAATAGCATTAACACGCTGGTAGAATATCACCCCCACTTTTTGTAACCGCTACTGATCATAGCAGTTTTTAAGAGCAATAAAGGACACGTCTGATCGAAAATCACCTCCACTTTTGGTAACTACTACTAACCAGAGAAGTGATTAGTAGGAGATATTGAGCCAATAGCCAATTACTTAAGTGATATAGTGCTAGTACTTGTATTTTTTATTCCTGGACATGGTAAACCAGTATAGTTGAACTCGCTAGTCATGCATTTAGTGGAAAATTTCCCATAATATACCATCTTTCTTTTGACATCCCAAGGTAACTAGATACTTATCTATTCGCACTTTTTTTCTCCATCCCCATCTTCCAACACTGTACAGTATACAAGAGAGGTAAGGTGCAAAACCCTTATCTTTGCATTGCGCAAGTGCACCGCTGGGAAATTTTCGAGTGCACTGATAATAACAATGGGAACTCCGAAGTGGCGATATCTCCAGCGTTGAGGGGGGGATTAATAAGATCGGCTCCTTGAGATGTCAGAGATGAAAATCCGGCGATAATTTTCTATTCCAAGCAATTGGTAATTCTCTTCTTACGTACGGCTATACATAAACAGTGCAGTGACGCATTTCGAATCCGAAAATGGTTTTGTGAGTCACAAAAAGCTACATCATGAGGACATTTTTAAAATGGTCATTTAAAAATAAATAAAACGTAATAAAATTTACTAAGTGGTAAGAAGCAAGTTGTACTCTTCGTCAGTATACTGTCCATACACAATCTTCTCATAGCATTTCACCTTGTCATATACAGGTCACACAAACGTGTAACAAAACGAGCAACCTCTCACGTCATGTCTGCATAACCACAAGTTTCGCAATTTTTCACACTCATTTTTTTTGTGTGCATTACCATCCCCCCTCCTACTTCATATCTTCTCCCCGTCAAAACTCGTGCATTGTTACCAAGCAGAAAAACGGTGCCAACATTTTTAATTACGCAGAAACATGCCTTGTCTAATCCACTGCCAGATGGAATTTTTCCTTATACTTCAAGACGCGTGTCAAAGTAAATTGAAAATTCCTCCATTGAACTCCCAAGTATTCAGATGGACAGGTACTTAGTGGCACAAAAGCTGACATGTTACAGGTGTAACTCCCCCAATTCTTTTTAAACTAAGACCGCCTTCAAGATAATTATTTGAGCGCGTAGGGGTTGGCAGAACTGCGGAAATAAATGGACGGTACAGGGGGGGATCCAGAAAAAGATGAAAGGAAATTACCTGGGACAAAAGAGACGGGACGGCAGGAAGCCCCATTTCGGACAGGTGCACTTTGTCGCCCTGTGAAAACCCACCTCCGACTTGGTTCTGGTCCTTTTTTTATCACGAGGTTCACATGTCTTTGTGGGGGTACCAACCAAAAATATATAAAAAAAAGTAATGGTCAGCAAAAAAAGTGGTATTATTGCGGTTAAAATACGTTTTGGTCGCCTTTATTCAATTCGAGTCCGAAAGAAAAAGGGCCGAGAATTTTTCTCGTCTGTTATGAAGGTATATAAATGCGGTCCGTTAAGATTAATTGGCGGCGGTCCATTGTCTCAGTTACGGTACTTTTGTCCACATGTGGGAGGATGCTTTTGTGAATATTTTGCGAGAGAGGATGGAGCCCAGACCAGATATTTTTTTTATATAAAATTGCTATTATTTGGGCGATAATCACGGTTCATGTGTAGTAAAAATGAACGGTCTCGTTTCCTACATGATCAACACAACAATTACCATACAATAGAGGCCGTTTTTGCAAGGGCCCCGCGCATTGCCAATATCCGCAAAAAAAATATTTGAAAGACATGCAATGTCCGTATACTAAGTAGCTTATTAGAGTATTAAGTAGATGACACAAAAAATACAAGCGTGCTGTCCAACTAATTTGATTTATTTTATAGCCTATATTTTACCAGCAGCGGAAACTGTTACCATATGCTAACACTGTGATAACAAACCTGGACAAACAAACCAACTACCTTTAATACCCATTTCATACCCATACTCTATTTGAAAAAAATCGAATGAAACTTTCACTCAACAAAGCAGCAATTTCGCAAAATGATCTTTTTGACGGAATTTCACTCAGGAAAGATCTACTTTAACTCTAATCGAGTGGAAAACTACTCAAAAGAAAAGTCAAAATAAATGGAAAACTACTCTTTCAGTGAGTAAGAACTTTTTCACTCAATTTGAGTGAAATGATTGCTCATTTTGAGTAAAAAAATTTCACTCAAATCGAGTGGGAGTCAAATCAAGTATGCGAAAGAGTGAAAATCGAGTAGAAACACTCGTAAATTCTTAGAGTAGTAATATACAGCACAAACTTTGCCTTTTATATGTATATAAGGTCCGTTCAAAAATATTTTAATGATTTTGATTGTTTTTATGGTACAGTAACAGACACCTGTGTACCATAATTCTGCAAACAAGTCCAGTGGAAGGCCATACAAACGGTTCCATGACCAGCCCAACAATCGAAGTCCAATCCGTTTTTCAGCACTCTTGGGCATACCATGCCATAGCAATAAAACATGGCCATTGCACACCGGGTGATATCTCTCCAAAAGATTCAAGCCCACCTATCCGCCAAACGATGGGGGGCACGCATCAATTAACCTTCCAGACACACAGATGAGTCTAAGACAAGGTGTATAAACCCCCCACGGTACACGCTCTGCACGGAGAAATCGGAGGTGTACGTTCATCTAAAGCCCATCAGAAAAAGGAGAATGAAGGGCACCTCGCGTGACATGAGGGCAAACGGACGTGTGAGGTTTGGGAAGCAACCAAAAACTTTTTTTTTCTTTTCTGGTCTATTCCTTGGGCGTGGGAAGCCACCGAATATACTGTTGCAAGAAAGGGGCAACACACACACACAACCGATTTTAAGGAAGCTGTAAATCCGCATGGCCGTTTTTACAGCACTGCTTTTTGATCTTTCTGATAGGCAGCCGACTTTACACGTGAAAGGTAGCCTGCAGGTGCGACCCAGTCACGATTCATTATTACATCGCAGGTTACACCACTGACAATCCGACCATTTTTGGTTGACAATAGACACGTAAAATCCTTCATCGGGCTGCCAGACCAAAATCAGGTAACAAATTTCCACAGCGTGAATCCTTTAGTAAAAGCGGAGCACCCTGGCGATTGGTCGTGTTTTCATTCCGCAGTTTCCCCCCCAAGGCCATGTTGTCCACGACATGTCCCTACAGCAGCATCCCAGAAGGGGAAAAAGCTACTTGACCAGAGGAACAATAGGGACCACATATGGAGGATCTGTCACCTTTCGCTGTTCCTTATCTTCTGGTCCCTGACAACACCGGCTACTGGAACTTTTTATTTGCAGCCGGTTCGAGTTGGAGGACCCACCCGGTGTTGGGCTCCAAGTGTGAAGGCCTCTTATCATTGTGACCAAAGCACGATGCCAACTTGGAAGCCTGCAGGGTGTCACGTGCTCTGCGAAATTTCTGGCATTCAGTATTACACCTGTATGTAAGCCGGTATGTGAATTTTTAGATACATTTGTGATAGGTCTACTAATTTGCATCCGTCATGTCGTGCCGCTAGAGAATTTCAGAAGGAACAGAGTGCGACATCTACTCATTTCATTCTCAAAGCGGTGAGTTATGCTCGTTACAATGGGCATTGATGACAATTTTATACGTGTACGAGTAGCCAAATTTGCAGCAGACAAAAATCCAAAATTTTGGGCATTTAGACCACTGATGGCTTACGATGTTTGAGGGAAAAATTCCGAAAACCTCACTTTTTTGAGCCTCGGTTTTCGGATTTTTACCTCAAACATCGTAAGCCATCAGTGTGCTAAATTTCAGCGCTCTCAGTAGTCCGAAAGTGGGTACCCCGGACATACAGACAAACAGACAAACTTGCTTCTTTATTATATCAGATGTATTGGAATGGCACTATTTTTTGCTGAACTGAAAATATTTTTATGGCGGTTGGTATGCTTATATTTTGCATATTGTCATTCCTATACGGTGACATATCCGTGTGGGGACGCTTATTGGCACAGAATGGACAGAATTCAACGGTCCTTTTACAACCAATAATATTGTCAAATCTTGTTCGTTATTCGAGGCCTATTGACAGCAAACATTTCTAAGCCGTTTTCTGAATGGAGGGGGGACTGAATTTCGGGAAATGCAGAAAGTTCCCCACCAAAATTTTGGTCCATCTGTCTCTCCCACGAGTTAGGTCAGGTCGGATTTGTAGAAAAAATAAGTCCGTGTGGGAAAATGGAACCGATCGCAAAAAGTACAGGTGGGCGACTCCCCAGTTTTTCTCAAAGAACGGGGAAAAATAAAAAGGGTCCGGCTTCTGATCTCTTGAACAAAAGGACTTTGAGCAAGTTTCGGTGGGAAAGATGGATTATATATATAAAAAATTTCGCTTCTGGACATTTTGGCGCCCATAAGAAGAGCACGTGGATCGGCACATGCGTCATGTTCGAGTGCCCCTTGTGAGAACCCGGTCCATTACTACACGTAACCTGCTTCATGCTCCTGTAACTACGACCCATCACCAGGGCATCAGGCCAGGAGTAAGCGAAATGTCACCAAAACCTACTCGAGTGATTAATATAATCACTAGTGCTAATCATTCCAGAGAAATAAATTTGACATATAATGGCTCAAAACACTAATAACAAAAAAAAATTACTCCGCAAACTCCCTGGAGGGCACAAATTGCATGAGACAAAAGTCATGGCCATCGGTGTCTCAAAAAGTCCCATCAAAAAGCAGTGTGGCAACAATGGCAGTGGGAAAAAGCCACCTCACCTCCCACAGCTAACTAGTCAAAAGAATGAAATGATGGGAATCATTAGCATAATAGGGGCTATAAGGCCTCAGCCGCATGAAAATAAAATAAAATATGTATGCGTACATAGAGGCCCTTGTGCAAATCATAGTCCAGGACAAAAATGATTGGACTCACTGATTATCCGTGGGCAGGAAATGTATTTCAGGCTTTTGCTTTTTATCGTCTGGCGAACCTGTTTCCTCTCTGTATGTTCTCATTTCTTTGCATTTTAAAAACTGTAGAGCTAATATACAAAGTAGTCCAGTCAATAGCCTGATCCATTTCTATCAATATTTAAAAAATATTCTCAGCTCATACTGTCTTAAAAATCTAGTTAAATTTTCGCTAGGAAAAGGATCAATTTCGCAAAATGCTATTTTTTATTGAATGTCACTCCGCAAATTAAATCAAATCGAGCGGGAAAACACTCGAAATTATTTCGAGTGTATGATAAAAAGTAGGCGAGTCAATAGCCTCGTAATATTTTAAAATATGATCAACTCATACGTTCTTTTTTTAATCAAGTAAATTTTGGCTCAAAAAATAATCAATTTCGCAAAATGCTATTTTTGAGCGAACTCCTCAAATATTTACTTTTAACTCAACAAATCGAGTGGGAAAACACTCCGAATTTTTAAGAGTGTATGATGAAGATGACGACAACAATGCTATATGATCAGCTAATACTTTCTTTTTTTAAAAAAATCAAGTAAAATTTTTACTCAAAAAAGGAAACATTTACTTTATCTCAAATCGAGTGGAAAAACACTCTAAAATCTTTAGAGTGTCTGATGAAAATTTATGAATACAATATATTTTGAAAGAAAAAAAGACTGCCAACTTACAGGAACCCATACATTGTTGCGACTTTATCAACAATCAGCGAATTTCCATCAGCAACAAGTCGCGTGGGAGTGGCTTACAAACATACCATCCCATTATTTTAATCTAACTCGAATATTCTCGCCATATGACGGACATGTTAGACAAAATGTGAGAAACATTCGTATAAAAGGGGGAGGTTTTTATCCCCCCCCCCCCCCCTCTTACCCCTTTCGCAGCAGGTAGAAAACCGAAAGATGAGGTGATGGCTTGGTGTGGGTAAAGTTTTTTCAAATTTTAGTATGGGGGGGGGGGCATGTATGGAAGAAGAGGAGGGAGGGGGGGTGGAACGGAAGTGGTGCCGAAAAAGTTCCCGCGTCATTACCTGCCTGCACTTCTTCTCGTCTTCTCACGGATACCCCCCTTTGGCCAGAGGAAGGGCGGTTAAATGCTCGGATAATTAGGCCCATCCACCCTCTCCCCCCACCCTCCCACACACACACACACACCTCCCCTTATGCACTACAGGGTGGTTCGTTGCTCAAATCGTTGAAAGGATTGTTCACTCAACCAACAGTCAGAAGCAACAATAATAGAAAATTAGATTAAATATATTAGTGTAGCAAGATTTTTAAGAAAAATAAAGAAGACGTTAATTAGGTGAAATACATTAAATACAAATCAATGACAGAAAATTCTGCACAATTAATTAGCAATAACAGATTAATAAATCAACAAATTTAATCACTTGTTGGATAAAAATTAAAATGGTATTAAACTGACGCAGTAGTACAGTAGAAACATCATAAATTATTGCATAATAATTAGTGTGTTCATACTGAAATGTCTGTTTTAAATAATATGCTTAATGTCAATGAATTTCGTACAGACCTACTGTATTTATGTGGCAAATTTTTCATTATGTATTTATCATGTGACTTCTACATCGCTGATTGTCCCTTTAACATGCCATTCGAGGGATTGTTCACCCCAGCAACCAGTCAGAAGCAACAATAGCAGTAAACATTAATTGCGAATATACCGGTACGTGTTAGTGTAGTAAGATTGTTAATTAAAAATTAAGAAGTCATTAATAGTAATAAATGCAAATCGTTGGTAGAAATTTGTACACAATCCATTAATAATAACACGATTAATAAATCAACAGGAAATATCCATTAAATAACTGGACGAATTAAAATTAAAATGGTAAATTAATTGGTAGAATTAATACAATTAATTTGTAACTAATAATGTGTCCATACTGAAAGTATGATTTTTTTAAATGCTTTACGTCAACGAATGTCGAATATTTATCTGTCAAAGTGTCCATCTGTAATATTTAAAATCCTTCGTCGTATGACCGAGGCTTATGATTGGACCGCCCTATATTGTTTGCTCGATTGGCCCCCGTTCTGCGCCTGTGCAATGGAGAGGCAGCGCCTCTGGTGGACGGAACTAGTCCTGTATGTATTTCCTGTGTTGCTACATCGCTCAATGTCCCCTTAACATGACATGTCATCGGTTTTGCTTTAACACTGATCGTTGCTTCTAACATGTTGTTGGGTTGAACAATCCCCCAACTACACTCGAGTAATACTAGGAGAGTGCACCACCCTGTGGAGCATACACCACGTGCAATGAATCCAGCAGTGTTGTCCTCTCCAGGGAACAAAGGATGTGCGTGATTTGGCATGGACTGAGCGCGCACTTGCTCGCTGGGAGATATGCAATTATTTTTTGCCCTGGCCATATTTATAAAAAGAAGGGCTTATTTCTCAAGATGATTATTGCTGAGGCGGTCGCACGAACTGGAAGGGGGTTCGAAAAATCGCAGTCAAGAAAACGAGCCCATCATGTCACGAGAGAGGAAGGTGGAAAAAGATAATCTTATTTGTTCGTGAGATAGCCTAGGTTTCTTGTGGAGAGGGTGCTTTTCGTGCCGATTTATCCCACCCCTGGACTGTTAGAGGCGACACCCTCCCTCCCCCCCCATCCTCCGCACCCTTCTTGTAACGTCTCCCAGGATAATAATCCATATGGTCGTGACTACTGGTCCATTGTTGGGAGGAGCATAAGCCGGCTTGCGCGGGTGCAATTGTGCCAGGGCATAACGGTGCTACTGCCATTTTGGTGAAAATTGCAAGTAGTTTTAGCGTCTGTAAATGATGGGTGTTAATATCAAAATAATTAGTTTAAAAATTATTTTTTAAAACACATAAATGTAGAAAAATCCGCAAATATGCCTCTACTGAATGCATCAAAATCTACACAATCTGGAGCATTTTTCAAGTACCGTATCACGCTAAATTTTTTCTACAAAAAAAAATCGACCTTGACCTTTTGCGAAAAACATTCCAACGGACCAGATGGCGCTCGTGTTATTATTATTTATTTTTTTTCCAGCGCACCCTTCACAAAGAGGCGACATTGCAGTGAGCATCGACATGCTTTTTAGGTGGTCCGGAACAAACCCCCCATCGCGTGTCTGGCCGCGTGATCACGACCTGACCGGCCACTACACCGGAAAGCAACACCTCAAAACCGTACACTCGGACTATACTCAAGTCTCCTCACATAAACAAAACCCAAGGGACGTGAACAGCCTCAAGATGCCGGAGGACCCCAAAGAAAAGACAGGTGGTTCCCTACTCGATAAGAAGAAGGGGGGAAAAAAAACTCCTGTCAGACGACCCTCCTCGAAGGCACATGTTTACATCTTCCGCACGTCATATTTGCATATGATTCGGCAAATTGCAAGAGACGACGACCTGTACTAGCAAATTGTCGCAAAAACTTGGTTACACCTACGCACTGAAGAAACGATTTAAAAAAGAATAAACAACAAATGTTGTGCGATTATGTCGTACAACATTTGTTGCTTTTTAACATTAAATATTTTCTGACAGTGTAGCAGCAAATTGTCACAAAAAATCACTCGCGAATTTCTTGTACACTTACGCACTAAAGAAACGCAAAGAAAATATGTGGCTTTTTTTTCTAAACACTGTTCTGACCACTACATATTTGCTGAGTGTGTTTACAGGAAGTTCATATAAAATTAAACACTTTCGATGCAATTCAGACTAAATTGGTACTGATCACTTCTATTTTTTCACATGCTAATTAGTGATAGAAGACACCGAAAGCAATCCAGATAAATGTGTCATAATCGTACAACATTTGTTCGGTTACTCGCTGAGTGTGTGTACAGTAAGTTGATATCACACCTTTGATAACAATTCAGACAGCAAATTGACACTGATCACTGCTATTTTTGCACAATCATCAAATATTTGCCCATTTGGAAGACACCGCAAGCTCAACCCAGATAAAAAGAAAAAGCGGGACATTTTGCTGGGTCGTGGTGGTGGTTGGGGGGGCAAAAGAGGAGGGCATCCGGCCCTGGGGATGGTTGTTAATACTCGGGTTAATCTCTCACTCGGGCACGGAAGCGGCCCCTCCCAGCATAATAGCCGCCACTGTCCGGAACGGGTTTTCCGCACAGGGGTTCTCCACCCTCTCTCTCTCTCTCATCCAGCTCTAACCGTGGCCAACTTGCCAAAAAACGGCGAATTTTCTGTCACCCTAATTGGATCTATTCTAGACACACTTTGCTACTGTCTCTTAAAGCTAAGTCCATCACTCCATTGTAAGGGGAGGACCTGACGCATCAGGAGAGTTCAACGCTCGTGTGGAACGTGATCGTGATGCTGCAGATGCTTTTGCGTGGGTGGACCACATGATGATGAGTGTGGGTTATGGAGCTTCTTGTTTGTTTTTTTGGGTGGGTGGGGGGGGGGGAGGAAGGGAAAAGACACGGTCACAACCTTTCGGTTAATTTCGGAACAAAACTGTGAGGTGTAATTAGCTGCGTGATGAGTTCATTTGCATCCAATTTCTGCGGTTACGGATGTAAGAAGTGACATGAGTAATTGCGTCATGTCGTATGGTAGCAACTAGCAAGCATTAGGACTTGGCAGACATTTATCTCATTTTTACAAGGTGCAATGGTAGTTGCATCATCACAAATTGGACAGTGTTATGCAATAATGAGTCAACCCACACGAGAACAGTTGGATTTGAATATCACACCTGCGAAATTAATTCAGTGTCATTTTCGATCATTTATCGCCACCTTGATTTTAACTGAATTAAGTATGTTCCTGGGCTTAACCTAATTGTGACATTTTTGTGGGTTTAACCCATTATTGCATAACGCCGTCCAATTAAAGATGGAAATTAAATAAAAAAATAAGGATTATGAATCGGTAAAGTCAAATCGCCACAATTTGAGTTGACGCAACAAACACTTTTGCCTTCAACCACCCAGTTTCTTCAACAATGGTATCACTTTGCTGACTCTTTCTTCTCAGAACATCAGTCATGACGCAGGGTATTTTTTTTTGTCGCGTCCTGATCCACGACCTCCACCCACCGCGCGCGGAAGCCCAAAAGGGGAAAAAAAGAGAAAAGCAACAACTTCTTGTTGCGTCCAGAAAAAGGAACTTGAGCTTTCACTGGTGCTAGAACGTAATGGTTTTCGTACCAAACAGACATTATCAGAGTGAAAGGGAAGAGAATTGGAATTTGTCATTCTTTTTATCCCCCCCCCCCCAACTCTTTTGTTGGGGTTCGATACACGACGGGCTCGAGACCCCAAAAATTGCGACATGTTCTCTCTCGAAGAGTAGGCGGTAACTTCCCTTCTCTCTAAAAATGATGAAAAAAAAAGGTAATCACTTTATGCTCCCGAAGCTAAAAATCCCGGGGTATAGTTGTAAACGGTTGCGTGCGATGACGTCAAAATCTAATGACGCAGACATTCACGACAAACTCTCACTGTCCTCGTGAGACCCAGCCGAAAAATGTCCCATGCCTGACACTGGTTACGTGAGTCCAAATACAGAAGTCTTTTCAGTTCCTAAACAAGTCGCGCCAAATGACAAATTCACGACTAGTTAGCGCGAAAGGTGTCCACCAACTAAAAAGGATAGAAGAAGAAGAAGGCAATGATGGCCATTAGCCTCTACTCACGTTTCTTCTTGGGCTCCTCCGACACGCCGTGCATCATGGATGTTTGTGTCACCCCTGCCTGAGGAGGCATTGGATGAGGAGGGATCTCCATGGTAATCATAGGTGGCGAAGGAGAGGGTGAGTCAAAGAGCTCACAACTCGTACTTTCTCGAAAAATGGTTACAGCTTGTTTTGTGGGGACTCTTCAGAAACGCCGCCACCACTGGAAAGGAAAGAAGAGAATGAGTTATAAATGTCTCATATTGTTGCGACACAAAACAAAACAAACAAACAAACAGCACGCAAAGTCACTTGATATCCACACTACTAACATTTTGCATACAAATATTAACATAATTATTCGCTTAGTTATAATTCGGAAATGGTAGATTAGGGTAGTGTTATGAGTTTGATGGTGTTATGCAATTATGAGTCAACCCACATGAGAACAGTTTTGAGTAAATGATATTTGGACGCCACACATGTGAAATTAATTCAGTGTCCTTGTGGCAGAGGTATGCAGATTTCGCCAGCTTGATTTTTAGCTGAATGAAGTACGATTCTTTAGGGATATGTTCCTGGGCGTAACTCCATTTCGACATTTTTTGTGGGTTGACACATTATTGGATGACACCGTTCAGTTAAAGCTCGATTAACTTTACTAACATGAAATTGGGGTGGTCAGAAGAGTGGTCATCTTTATTAGATTGAGTGGTGTTTCACCCTTTTCACTCTATAGTTTCTCTCTAGTAGTTTCCTTTCTACTCATTAGATCAATTCTGTCTTTTACCAGTCGATTTCAGCACTTTCAACAATCCAATGGACTGAATATCAAATGGAATTAAAATTACTGTATTTAGAAAAGAACTCATGCGAGTAAGAGGACGTAAATGTAAATGATATGTAAAGACAAAATGTAAATGGTGCAGCATCATTTACCAATAAATATTTAAAGCAACGTAAAACACGCCATCGGCCCACAACGTTCACAACAAAGTGTGAGTGATACCTTTAAAAACTGCGATAACAACAAGTGTGCGAAAATATATCCGGAAATTGTAGCACCAAATTTTATTATATTTAAAGCGAGGGAAACTTTACAATGTCTCCCATGCGTGTAAGGTGGGGAAGCTGAAGGGGGAATGGACTGATGATTCTTAATTCCATATAATTTCAGAAGTAACGGTCGTCCGGAGGCCAATAAAACGAGGAGGACTCAATCAGCTATTGTCGAGCCATTATAGAGAAGGGGTTACCCCCGTTTTCAGTTCCCAGTGTGTTTTGGCGACCACCTTTTTTTGGCAACTGAAAGAAAGTCAGGTATAATCAAAGGTCTGTCTGATGGCCCCCTTTTTGTCCGTTGGTAGGAAGTCGAAGGCGGCGGGGGCAGCAGCTAGGAGGGAACTTTTATTAGGAAATGGCCAATCATCCTTTTAATCATCCCTACACAGGTGTTGGGAGAGCAGCTTGAAGTGGAGTGATTTGCACCTGCTAAAGTTTCCCAGAAAGATGGAATCACGATTCCGACCTCTCTACATCAACAACCCTGTTGTTGCGCCCCCCCTGGAGGAAGCTGCTAATTAAATGGGCCAACCGTATCAAACCTTGCAATCTTACAGCATTTGTTACACGGTAGGGGGAAGGGAGTCTGACGTGCTAATTTCTCGAAATGTATTGATAACCATGCTCGAAAAAAAGGACATCGTAAAACCGGCAGCTTAATTTATAGATTTGCTGAAACTTTCCACGACATGACCGGATTGTAACCTAGTTTCCATTTCTATAAAGAAAACGAAACCACGCGAATAGTAACTGGAAAATTTACGAATAAGTTATTGTATTGATGTAGCCTACACTCAAAAGTTCATTAAAAGGTTTTTGCAGATTGCGTGTTTTAATGCAGTTAAAATTTTGCAAAATGTGCAAAAACTATTTACTTTATGGTCACCCATGGCAGAAAATTATTATTCATGGTCACAGCATTACGAGGAAGTATGTTCATGTAGTTGTCTGCAGTGTATAAAACTATGCATCTTGACTGATCATTTTATGCGCCGACTGGATTATATGTGCATAATCCAGTCAGAGCATAAAATTATCCGCATGCATTTTCCTGCAAATTTCACGTAGGCGAATCAACTTTTACGCAGGTAAGTGAATAAAAATATTTGTTTATTTTCCTGCATAAAAAAATTTATTAAGCTGCATAAAGATATGCAGTACACAGTCCAGTGCATAAAAATGCAGTTCATAGTGCAGTGCATGTACTAGTACAGTCATATGCTATACATGAAAGTATGCACTAGGTGCATGAAAATATGCACTGGGCGCATAATTTTCAGGCGTGTACCGTACAAATGACCGTTAAAATGCATCCACCAGAAGTGCATGTATGTAAAATAAATGAGCTCAGATAAGTCGCCTTGAAATATGACTGAACACCCTCAACGCAACAGTTAGTTAGGAGGGGTCCAAGAAGCCCAGGAAAAGGCGCTGACCATCTGCCATACAAGAAACAACAACAAAAAAAGAGGAGCCCCTCTACCTTCCAAACACACCACCTCCAAAAACCACTCCTTGTTCTAAGATTAACCCAAGAAACCGAACAACACGCATCATTCATTTGGGAAGTAATGTCCACTATAGTTTTTTAGACAGGGCTGTCCAAAACGTTATCCTTTCCTCCCTGGAGAGCCTCGATCCCACAGGCCCTCTCAAGGCAAAATGGAGACAATAAAACCACGAGCAGGTGTGGGAAATAGCCCGAGGTGAAGTCGGTGAAAAGAGTCTCGAGTAGTGTTAGGAGAGCCTTCTCTTCAATGTTGTGCGCACAAAGTTCAGTGTTATTTTTCCTCCTCTTTATAAAGATACGTTCTTTCTAATGCGTCCTCGAGACACTTCTTCTTTTCTTCCGGCACACACTCGTAAGCCGGATGATTGACGACCGTGGGGGTCACAATACTGTCGCGCGTCAAAACGGCAGGGGGACACCCTCTATACGGGAATGTTAAAACATAACGCATCGTGCTTTATTACTGTCGGTACTGTCAGAAGACAGTCTTTGTCTTTGTAAAGTATCACGTGAGAAGGTACCGGCTCATCTTTTTTTTTTGATGGAAATGACAGCGGAGAGTGTAATAACGTTGGTGGTGCGGGCCGGAAGTTTTGAACGTGTTGCACTGGTTAAGGCCTGTAAATTAAGCGGTTAAAACGGCCATGATGTCATGAGGATAAGATGGTTTTTTATACAGTACACCCACGCATGTAATCTATCCCAACAGTGCGCTGAAATGTCATCATATTGCGCAGTAGACATGCGCGGCATCAATGCGCAGTAGACATGCGCGGCATCAATGCGCAGTAGACATGCGCAGTAGGACATTTTGGCACTTAAAAGTGATGAATCTCACTATTGTGTGACATTTCCGCCTCTTTGGCCCTAAAACGTACAGTGTAGCTTTGCGACTGACAGTGACAATAAGAAATCAAACTTTTTGTTTCCCACAGTGTGTCCCAGTGTTGCCTTGTGATGCAACCCACGTGTCGATTACGATCCGTGCGTTGCATAACACCCTAGATTGATTAACGTGTTTAGGAAGGCTGATGCTGTGCACTGTACTCTACTTTCATTTCTTGTGCACGAAAAATTCTCCCCACCTACTCATGACTTCCTCAGTGGTCAAGGCTCTTTTTGCTTGGGGGAGGCCCACCCAATTTGATAGGGTATCGGTAAGTGTGGCATCCTCGCCTGGACTTCCTCTATCTCTTTCGGCCCTGCAACGGATGAATCATGGCGGCCGGACGTCAACTGGAAGCACACAATGCCCAATTATGAGGAGCAACGTGGGACCCTGCCTTTGCTGGGGCTGCTGCGACGGGCAAAAACAACCCTCCGAACCAAATAACATCGCGCGGGATTTCAATGAAAAGAAGGACATGTTTGCTATAGGTGGAGAGGATCCGACAAAAATCAAAGAAGCCACACCAAATTACTAAGGACGTGGGGGTTTTTTTGGAGACAAAAAGAGGGCGGCTTTTTCGAGTGACGACAGATGGATGGGATGGTGGAAAAAAAGGCCATGACTAATTTGCCTACGGTTTGTTAATTAAGTCTGTTCCAAAGAATCATGACCGACTTGTTAATTAGTTTTGGGCACAAAAACTGTTCTGCTCTCAATATTTTTTATTGCCAGATAAAGATCTGGGCATAAGGCATCGCGTCGCATAAAATGTCAGCCAGACAAGTTACGATGGCCCCACAAACGCAATGCCTAGAGCACTTGTCGCATTTCAATGTACCATGAGGTGCATATCCTTTACAATTTTCAACAAATATGTCTCCTAATAGGCATATTCTCTCCGTCGGATGTCTGCACGACTTGAGTGTGGCAGTGTGGCGCCATCTATGCGGAAAAAATAGTACTACGTGGTAAATCGGCGGGCCATCTCATTAAAGTTGTTTGATTGTCACTGCCATAGGTTTTGCCAAATTTTGGCACCGGGTTATATTCCTGGCTCGGGTTACATACCAGCATTGAAGTCACTCTGTATTCATGCAAAATTTTCCATACGAATTATGATAATGTGTGATCATTCTGATATTACATTCACACATGGTCACATATGAAATTAATTGGATCTCACCCCTTCATGTCTACATCTTTTCCTCAACTTTCTCATGATCGTTACGTACACCCTGAAGCATCCGGATCAATTAGAGCACCGAGTTGAATACACATTGTACATGCATATGCGGCGTGTGTATGGAAGTCTCCCTTCCATTATGCCACACCGTTTGATTGGCGGCGACGGGACATCCTTTGACGTGTAGATGGGAATCCTCCGGAAGGTGGACGTCCTCCGGAGACTTTGAACCAAGCGATTTACCACCACAAAAGGCAGGTACCAGAGGGGGCTGTCGAACGGGCGGACCTTGCCGTTTACAGTGGCAAAAGACTCCACCATTAGCGCCAAGCAAACCCACAATCAAGGGGTCTCCCGAATAATAACGGTCCCCGGTTTTTGGGCATATTCCCCCTTGGGGTGCTATCGGAATTCAGCATTGATCGCCTATAATGTAGACACGGGGAGGGGCTCCTCGTGGGAAATATACCTGTTGCCCACATTTTTTATACCCTGCACAATATGGAGGGCACGCAACAAAGAGAGGTGGCAGCGTGACGTCTAAACAACTTGTAAGCCCCCTGATTAAGCCATGTTTAAATGGGGCAGGACGGTGGGGACCACAGTTCCACACCTCGATGGGTCGCCCATGGTGCTCAAAATATCTTAACAATGACACAAAAATGCATTCAATTACAGAAACTGTTTACTCACACTATAGTTGGCGGCTCTTGCCCGACCGTCTTGACCTTCAACACCGGACTAACCGACTTCTTGAGAAAATGTTTTTTAAATCTAACCACCCCCAGGGGGCGCCAGTTGTTCCTCCAAAAACCCACCGTGCAATTTCCCTTCCAGTTTGTAACCCTCCCACCGGATATGACCGTGAGACAACTGGCTACTGCTTTGCCCTCCCCTACCTCTCTCAGTCTTAACAATATCTTGCAAGTCTTACAGTGAGCTATCGGTTCCCCTTTTTTTCGGTTAGGAAAAAGAATAAGGGGAGGGTCAAACCAAGAAACGAACGAATTGCGCACGATTTGAGGCCTTGATAACCAGATGACGGTTCTTCCTGCCCTTCCCCTCTTGGAGAGTTGGAAGCCATCAACTTCAAAGTTTGGAGGGCCCTTCAGAAACTTGAGGACTACAGTAGTTGTCAGTATGATCCGGATGGACCCATTGAAATGGGTACAAGCAAACCGACAAACATTTTATATAAGAAGATCGTTCCGGCAAATTTATTCCTCATTGTTTACCAACCGGTCGATTAATGAAAGTTGTCATGTTAACAATATTTTTTTTTGTTTCCGCCATATGATGTCTGTCTTCGGGGGCATTCCATCATGGTACACACACCAGCAGCGGTAAAGTTTGGGTCAAGGTAGGGATTCGAAGGTTTGGATGGTGGTGGAGGTGGAGGAGGACCTCCTGAAGAAGAGTGGTGGCTTCCGCGCGACAGATGGTGGAAGAACCCCGTTGGTCTGGAAGAAGCCAAGCGGGATCAACGACTGCTTGGCGTGCAGGCGGAAGGATAAGAGGACCTCAAGATGATTTTTAAAAAATGGCCATGATATACACTATGGGTCAACCACGGACGCGATTTGGATCATTTAAATATGCTAAAAATCTGCCCCATAATGGATCTGGCCGAAACCTTTTTTGGTGTCATATGCCACCTGTCGCCATATCGGTCTAACAAGCCTAAGCAGGCATGACTAATCAACTATCCTCCGAATTAATGAAGTGGCGGGGTCCTAAAATCTTAAAATCACGTCCGTCCATCCATCTTTCCTTTAGGTAAAAACTGTCACCTGTCGCGTGTCCTTTTTATACGTAACAGCGAGCATTAAAAATTCTGAGCAAGGTCCACACATACCCTGAGGGTCGGACTTTTTTCCAACACCCCCCAAAACTTTTATCCTCGTAGGATTTACGAGGGCCACTGCCCCTTGTCGTCATGCAACCTACAATCCTCTGGAAACACACCGCAAACGTGACTTCCTATCCCGCAGTCAATAACGAAATCCCTTTCTGGGCCACAAAGGTAAGCCCAAAAATAGTGCCAGCCCCTACAACGGGGCTTTATTTTTTTTTCTTCCAGTTTTTAAAAGAGTTGAATGTCATTTGGTATACCAACTGATCACCAATCAAACAGATGTCATATGTTTTATTTACACTCGACTGGACAGTCAGAATAGAGAATATCTAAACAAAACACGTTGGACTATAATGGGACTTTCAAGTTAGTGTCAGGACAAGAAATGGTCATGGCTACCTATAAAGTCAGGCCGAATCACGACTTGACGATTGGGGTGGTCCTCCCCCCGGATACTTTTAGTATTAACGTCCGGAAGTGAGCAATTAACGTGGTCACCTGTCGTAAGGTGCGCAACGGTATTTCGATACGTGAGAAGAGTGCCGGCCTTTTAAGCAATTTGTGCAAACGGGTCTCATTATTTTTCTTCATGATGCGTTCATTACAATTATAGACCATTTATGTAGATTAATGTTACGTACACATATGGGCCGGAATTCAGCCACACACAGCGTTATTTCACCAAAAAGAAAAGAGCCGCTACAATGTTTCGCTAATCCTACCAGTTTGCCCCCGTAAAATAAAACCGTAAAAGTAATGAGTCGAAAAAACACCCAAAAAATGGCGGCCAATTTCGCCAACACATGGCACGCACGGATTGTCCATTACTTGATAAGCAAAGGATCCAAAACCAGCGGCGGTTCTTTGACGAGCAAAGCCCAGAAGCAATATCAGTTTTTTTTTCACTCTCTTACATTTTTTTAAAAGTGATCGGCCCACCCTGTGTATATTTTGAGATCCTATGTTATAAACGAAGGGCCCGGTTGGCCCCTGACGGACTTTCGTTTTAGTCACAGCCTTGCCCCATTAGACACGGCCTCACCTCTTTTCGGACTTTTCCGCGAATTCTGAATTCCCCCCACAAGCTTTTAACCCCGCGGTGGAGAATGTGCAAAAAAGAGACCGACGACCCTCAAACAGCAAGCCCTCAAAGATCCGCTGGACATGGGAAAACTTGGGCTTCTTTTCGAACGGAGCGGATCCAATCAAAGTCCACTTCCAAATGTGCTACCTGTGACGTGCAAAAATTCATTTCCTGCTCGGCCGAATTTTTTTGTGTGTGCAAAATTTGGTACTATATCGCTCAAAAAAGATGGGAGTCGATTTTGCATTTGGTTGTACATTCTGATAAATCAGAAACAATTAATTAACAGATTGTTCTATATTTAACTGTGGATCATGCAATCGGCCATTAGTCACTTCCCTTATTTTGTGGTGTACTTATATTTTTATTTATACAATAGGTTTTTCTTTATGTATAACGTACCTACTGTAGTTTCTTGGCATTACGATGTGCAATCGTTTATTTATAGAATGCAAAGCCTTTCTTTTACGTCGTATAACCCGGTAAAAAAATAACATCTATTTTAGTTTCTACAGGGAATATTGGCAAAAACTAATCATCAGTACATTATTCGGCTACTTGACTAGTTATAGGCCTATAACAATGCATTTTTTAAAAACCTTACAGCGGCTAGTTCAGTGTCCTACATTATCTATTATTGCTAGCCAACACGCATCATTTAGCCATAATCTAACTACATTAATCGCCCGATTAACTTTTTGCCCCCATTTTAAAATATATCGGAGAAAGTCCAGAAATGGGATACTACCCAGCAGCACCATGAAGTTAAAAGGAAATGCAGCACGGTTTTAAAAAGTTTCTCCGCATGAACAGCGATTGCTGATGGCAAATGGTTGGTGGAAAGTTCGAAAAAAAGGCTGCTGATCGAGGTAAAAAGAAAAGTACCGGAGGAACGGAAAAAAACATTTTCTATCATCTCTCTTTATATACAACTCTTACACCCCACACCCCTCCTTAACACCCTTCTCAACCATCAGGTTAATCGAGGTGGCTCTCAAGGGGGGCAATGAATGAAAACTAGTTCCCAGCAGTCGGAGCAGGTCGTATAAGAAAAGAAGGCAGAAGCATCCTTTAAATACGTGACATGTCAATGTTGTAATTCCATGAGTTGGGAAAATTAAGAGCCAAATAAAACTTAGCATTAACAGCAGGTTGTTTTTTTCTGCAGATACGATTCTGTAGAGAGAAAAGTACACTTGTATTCAGAGTGTGTGGCTCTCGATATATGAGTTTAGATATCCGGTATTTTTATGTGGCCATCACTGATTGCATCTGACTAATGAAGTGGGTGGTCCAGTAGTTTTTTTGGGGGGGGCTTACACAGGAATAATATAAAGTGTACCCCGAGAAAATCCGCATGAACACGAAGAGAACCCTTATGGAATACAGTAACAGGTCGTTGCGTTGCTTATCTGTATCATCTAACTCGGTAGACGCCCTTGGATGTAACTGTACCAACACCTCAGTGATTCGCAACTACTGTAATCACATCAGGCCACATAAAACAATATCACCCGTAAACATCCCTGGCTTCAAGTTAATGTTGCACCGGTTTACTAAGGAGAGCTGAGGCAACTATGGCCATCAGTGACAATGACTTGCGAATATACGGATGATAAATATTGGCCATGGCCATTTCGCTAATTAATCAAGTGCGCATGACCTACCTCGCCAATCTGATCAAAAAAAATTCTTCAAAAAATTAAATACACACGCACAAAAAAAATTGACGGAAACGCACGAACTCTTCGCAACGCAAAATTGAGCAATCATCGCCACTATCAATTTTTTCTCTCTCTCCAAAAAATAATAAGGCCGCACCAACAATGTAACTTACTTTTTTTCGATCCTATCTTCCGACCGCATCTGACCGAAACAATTACGCAACCTATTTGTTTACTGCACCTTCAAACAAGCACCTCTTCTCTTTTTTTGTTTTAAACACGCTCGCTGGCAAATTACCCATTAACTTCTTACTCCCCCGGCCAACCCACCGATCTGTAAATGAGGAAGTCTTACGCGTGCTAACACTCGCAGAAAAATGAAGTACCAAGTTTTTTTTTTCTCTCTCTCTCTCTCTCTCGACCCCTATCCTTTTTACCTCTGCCTCATTCTCTGTTACAATATGAAAGGGGGGGTGTAGAAGGGGGCCAGAGTTTGCAACCTGCCCTTCAACGCCCATGGGTTCTTATCAGAAGATCACGCGCCTGCCGCTTCACCACAGTCGGCCAACAAAGCGTCACAGAGGATCACGAAGAATCTCCCCGTTTTGTTGGGGTGGATGACCACATATTTTATTCTTTCTAGGGGTTACACACATACACCCCTCACATAATACACTTCACCTGCTTCCCCCCCACCTTCCACCTGTGTCGATATGTATAGGGGACACACTGTAGGTATTATTATTAGGGTGGATGTAATGACTATTGCGATGGAGAGACGTGATTGTTGCATAATGTTTACTGTTAGGTCTATCATCTCATATTATTGAATTATATTAGTCTCCCCATTAGTGCTCTCATCCTATAGAACGGGGTAAGTTTACATCAAAAAATAAATTTCATATTCGCTGCTTTTGCAACATTATAATATTGGCAGAAATAACATATTAGTGAACGTCAAATTTTGTATTAATGTTATGGCCAAAGGTGTGGCTGTTGACGTTCTGCACATCGCAGAATTATGCAATAATATTGTGAATGAATGAATATATAAATATGAAAGAATACATAACGGCACGATATTTCTGTATATCACCGGTAATGAAGTACATTGTGACATTGCGAGTTAATTGCGAAAATAAGCTCAGAATATGGGATGCAATGCACATGTTAATTTAACTATCAAATGGCTCATTCCCTTCGCAATCATTCTCATTTAAAACAGGTTGTAACTACATTTTTAAATAATGTAATGGCAGAGCAAAATTGCTGCTAATATTGTCGATTAAATCATTGTTAATAAACGTGTGGTGCACATTGAAAATATTATTCTCCATAAAACCTATACGCATTTTTTTTTCTGAAGAGAAAAAGAGCTTGGTTGATCTCATGTATCAGGTGACATTGCATTTAAAATTATTACCCAGATTTCGTAAGAAGAAAGAAGACTTTGGAATGCCCCAAGAATATTGCATAGCTTCATGTGTGCCTTCCGAATATTTAAAAAAGTGGCTTCATGTCATACACTTAGCATTCAACTTGACTTACCGCATAAAAATTACGCGCACGGCTTTTAAAATTTATATAAAGTCCGCGCACCAGACACGCCAAATTCGTGCACATGTCCCGATGGTTAAAATTAACTCCACTATTTTCTGTGCTTTGAAGTTCCACAAGGTTTGACCATCAACTCTTGATTAATTCTACACAATTATGTAACTTTATAATATGAGACACAATGAATTGCACCGCAACTAATTCACCACAATCGGACGGATTCCCTTAGTCACCATGTATATACGGCCAGGTTTTAACTCTTACGTATAAGTTTAAATTTGGCCGCACTTATATGCTAACACAATTTTATGAGCAGGTTATCACAGTTAAACACGGTTTTTACACCACAAAAGGAACAAGCGGCAGACGCTGCTTTTGGAAAATGGAAAATGGCAGTTTCCACGCTCCGGTTTTTGCAGGAAGGTCGCACATCTTTTACCCAGGCCTCGCCTTAAGATCACACCCAGTTTTTTTGGCGGGCCTTAAAACTTTGGAAGGGAAGTGAAAATAGAACTTGTGAAAATTCCTGAGGGGACCTGCGCTTTGCTATTTCAGTCGCTATATAAATGGTCACGCCTGATAATTACAGGGGTATTTTTTCAGTTTTCGCTAATTAGAGAAATTGCTTTTGGCGTCAATCACGGGCTTAGGTTTTCCATTTTTTTTGAACGCAAGCATGGCTGCATGTGTATACTTTTACATATGATAAGTATCTAGGAAGCAAGTTGCAGTATAGACTATGCGATTTTATCCTAACTGGACATTGCCGCAAGTGATTCCATATTTGCGAATATGTGACATGCGAATTGTGAAAACCGAGTTGAACAAGTTAGTGCAATAAAAGGCCAATAATTAAATGAATTTTGAGCACTAGTCACAATAATTCCTGTCTGAAATCAACAGGTTCTTGTCAGAAGGAATATTACAATGGACTCTGTTTGACAGCTGGTAATATAATAAAAGTGTCCGAACCGGGTAAGAAAGACAAAAGTTCAAAAAGTGGTCGCTTCAACTTAGACAGATGCTTTTAGTGGACAAATGTTGAGCTTTCACTAAATCCCAATTAAAAAATTGTGTCGGACACGTGCCCAGTTCTTTTTTCCGGAAAAATGTTGAAAATTTAGCAAACAAAAAAAGTGCCAGCACGGCAGGTGCCCTGGATAAAAACACCGCAATTTCTCGTTTAAAACATCGCGTTTGCAGATAAGATGTAGGAAACCGCTGATCAACAATGATAAATATCTATAGTGTAATTGCCGCTTTGATGCTACCGCATTATTCGACTATTGAAGTCGCCACGATCACAATCAAGTGTACTTTATGAGCATTTAACGGTTTAGCGGAAAACCCACTAGTTCATTAGAGTGCCAACATCATACGCATTTTCCAGAATTCAACAATTGGCATCGACAATGATTCGCCAAACTGTTAGCGTTAAAGACTGACCCAACCAAACTGTGACACTTGCGACACAAGCATTGAAGTCATCAACCTATAGGAACGCCAGCTGAAGGCCTAGAGTTCCATATGGTCAACAATGTCCATCGACAGTCACATCAACAATGCCCGAGCATCGTCATCGCAATTTCCCACCCAAAATCTACGCGATCCCGTCCGACTCGCCCGTTGAAATCTCCGCGGGGACTTTTCAACAATCGTTCACATTTCCCTCCCTCAACAATTGGGATCCCGCACTTTTCGGAATTGAAGTTAACAAGATGAAATCCTACCAAATGGTGCGGGAAACTTGGCTCCATGATCGTTGTGGCGTCACGTGTCCCCCTTGGCTGATGGTCCAGCGGGGTGTATCCAAGCAAAAGGTCACAGGTGCACAGGTCTTCTTCACAACAACGAAACCATGCACTGTCACCAGACGCACTGAGGTGACCACTGGAAGTGCTGTGCCTTCCGAACCGGAGAGTTGGAGGGTGTTGAGGTGATATTAAAGTGGGCGTGGTGTTTGGTCAGGTGGCTTACCTGTCCGGTGGAATATGTAATGTTGGTAAGGAGAGTATGGCTTGGACGCGGGTGAGCGGCAGGCCCGACGAAGGTCCACTGGAGCGTACTCCAAGTAGTGGCGCGCCAGCTCAGGTGAGGAGAGGAGAAGGAGGAGGAGGCCAAAGGTAGGAGGAGCCCAGGCTGACGACGTCAGGTGGGCAGGCCCCGAGGCAACAACCTGCGCCTTCTGGCGGTGGAGCAATACGGACACACACACACACATGTCTTTTTAAAAACCGACTTTAAAACACTAGCTTTTGAAATACTAAAGAGCGACATGTGACAACCTCGAGGAATCCAGTAAATCCTCAGGAAACAATGGGTTCTGTTCTTGACCAATCTCAAGGGGGGTAAAAATAACTGGAAGCCACCAGCTTAGAGGGTTCCCCCCCGGAGGCGTCCGTATGCACCCTAATGTGCGTGACCTTGAGGGTACCCAGGTGGTATATGGCCCCCATGGGTTTGATCCGGAACTGTTCAGAGTATGCACTCTCGTTGGTGAAACCGTAATATTGTACCATGATTTTATATGTTTTTTGTTGTGTTTCATAAAAGTTTCCTTTGCTCCTCGGATTATCCGACCAATCACCCGGTCCTGTGGGTGACGGATAATCGGGGCTTTAGCGTATTGCGCAAATGAAGGGGTGAAATAACTTGTAGCAAGTAGGGTAACCACAAGTTCAAATGAGAGAAAATTGTACTCGAAATTTAGTGTAAAATGCATAAAAATAAGTTATTAATAAGATAATCTGAATTTTCATTGTATTATTCGTGCACGAATTTAATTATCTACTTATTATTATGTTAAATTTATTTATTAGTGACTATTATTTTAGCCTGTACTTGAGTACTTGTCTTGGCAATTTTGCTTGGGGCAGATTCATTACCTTAATGACCCTTAGCTGTAAAATGACAAACACGTGTTCCAAATTCGTGGGTAGTTTTTTTTTAAATAACTTACATCGTCTTATAATAGTTTGTAACTTGTTGTGCCCCGATCCAGGGGGCCAAATATATAGCAGTTTCTATAGAATGGGGATTTTGGGGAATGTGGTTCGGGACACAAGCTACAAAAAATAACTACTATCGGGCGATATCAGTTATAAAAAAACGATCAACGAATTTGTAACACACTGTCCTTATCATTTTATAGGTAAGTGTCATTCTGGTGATGAATCTGCCAAGAAAAATTGCCAAAAATCAGTGACCTCCATAAATTGCGTCACACATGACACTCACAACAATGCGAGGCAATAAAACCGACTCTTTCAATTCATCTCCAACAGAACGGGTTGGATTTCCCCACAGCCCAACACTTGGTCGCCACAAGACATAATATGAACCCCACTCCTCCTGACTGCTATTGAAAAAAAGTCCAGCATATCACTGCCAAGAATCCAAAAACCGCAGGAATGGTTTGGTCTGAGGTCATATATATGCAACGTTGGCCCACTTCCAATGTCGTACAGACCGTGTCTGGCTACTGGTCCAGGTTACGCAACATGTGATTTCATCCCATCCGGAACCGAATCGAAAAGGGGGGGAGATGCTGTCAACAAGGGGGTGCCTTCATCTAAACTAGTGAAAGGCTATATGGGTGGCGACACCTTCATTTTTTTATATAAAAACACACACAAAATCATTTGAAGGCAGGGCTGTAGAAACCAATGGCGAGTCAAGAAGGAGGTGTCTCGTTCCACTCTGCAGCTTCCTCGAATGCGATCGACCATCTTGTGGGTGGTCCTTCAGGTCCTTCGACGGCGTCTTTACCGCCCCTAGGCGTGGTACGACCGCCCGCAAGACTTTGCCCAAGGACACGTGCCTTGTGCACATAATTATTCAAGTGAAGTTTCCACCCAACAAATATACTATACGTCTACTCACCTGTGCCATGGTAAACCCTTGGCCATGTACAAACATGCAAACAAACTTTCCCTTATATATGTAAGATTAGTGAGCTAATCACGTTCCTTCAGGCAGATCACGTCCTATATCAAAACGGTCGCATTAGGAATAATGTACAGTTATATGGTTGCTGTCATCTGCCGGCATTGGAGTCACTGTCCCTCGACATAGAGACTGTTTAATGAGACACGCGGGCGTAACTGTTGCACAAGTCGCGAAAAACATCAGCTCTTGCAACGAGAGCGATCATTTTCAACCGTTACTGTTCCGTTTTTTCAGAGAGACCACAGGTGGTATTTGGGCAAGGTTGAAGTTACTTCAGATGATGTCTCGATAACATTCAAGCCCCAATAATATGCTGTCAAAAGGTAGCGTGGACAGCAGGACAAATCAGCAATGATTCGGTCCCGAGCGGGAATAAATTAATTGCGTGAAATAATTTGTTGCGCAACCCAACATGCGTAAGACAATAAGTAATAACCAGCGTACCAGCAGGTGCGCCTATTTTTACACCGGTATACGACAGACACGTGCGTGCATGCACGAGGATGTCTAACAGTATTATCATGGTACATAGTCCACCGCCCAACAACCACACACATACACAGCAAATAATAATAAAAATGACAAAAATCCCCCCTCCCCCCCCGTATACTCCTCCCCTTTTCAAAAAATGTATTTAAATTTCCACAGCAGCGAGCACGGACTTTATATCTCGTGACACCAAAAAGAAGTCAAAAACGTGCTAATGATACTCCTAGCCCATGCTGCATAATGACTCCATAAGTCCAAGAAACTCGGCATGCAAACCATCGGCCTTTACGATCTCGACTGGGGCTTCCGGTTGCGTTGACTCCCTCGGCTCTTTGCCCTACAAAGGTGTCACAAAAGCGCATTCGAACGAAACCACTTTGTTGTTAGGTGCGTTGGGTCACCAATTTTCTGCGAGGTCACAAAATGTCGCCATTAAAGACATGAAACACACATCTTCATGCATAAACTATTTTTTTTTGCTTCATTCTCATTCTTCCAATATGGAGAAGCTGTGGTGATTCACCAGAGTTTAATTCCGAGTATATTACGCAAATGGGCACGTGCCGGTGACATTCACGAGTCCTTTGTTCTGTCGGAGTAATGCGTTGGAAAGAAAATGACAGGTGTGTACAAAGTGACGTAACTTCAGATTTTTTGGAAACTTTACATATGGTTCTGAAGGCAAAAATGAAGAGAATCGCGATTATCCGACTTAAGTGTTCGGATAACGTGGAAGCTGTGTTTCATACCCGTTTCGTACCCATTCTGCCTATTACAGCGTTTGTTTCTCCTAGTAGGCTTATTTCGCTTTTCTCTCGTGATACCAAGAGCTATGCCGGCGGTAGCTTCGTCTACTGGCAGGGCCGCCCAAGTCGGACAAGTCTTTAGGATAAGGAGAGTTTCACCTTCGTCTCTTCTTATATAGCCAGATATAGCCACAGTTGCTTTGGATTCTTCCTAATAAACCCAAACCAAACCTAATAGTCTTACAGTTCTCTCCGTTGGATGTTTGTCCGACCTGATAGTATCTCTATCTCTCGCACGGTGGCAGGGGTGTACAGAGGTAGTGTGCGCCATCTATGCGTGAAGAATAGTACGTACTATGTGGTAAATAGGAGGGACGTCTCATTAAAGTTGTTTGATTGACAGTCATACTGATTATAGGTTTTGCCAAATTTTGGCACTGGATGCACTAGTGATTCCGTAACTTTATCCTAGGTCGTCGTTTTGATGATACCCACCAATATTTTTTTTTTGGATAGTGCTATTATTCAAAAAGACGGTTGACGTCTAATTTAGTTTAAAGTGGTTCCCCTCTAACGGCTGTTGCTTAGCCCCACAGGTGGGGAATCTTAAGTGGTCTAGAGGGGGGTTTCTTCGTGTGCCCCTCATGAAAAACCATTCCTCCACATGCCAGCTGGTCAATGAAGCATTTTCCATAATTTGCAAAGTCACACCACAAGTTTTCACCCTCCCAAAAATAAGCCTCACGTTCCTAGAACACTCAAAAAACATAATGCTGACAGCAATTTCGCGACGGGTCTCTTCCGAAAAAACAGCTCCCACACAATTCAACTCAGGAAGTTTAAACCCCTTCACCAAATTTTTTATATATATATGTAGTAAGAAGAATAAAATGTGGAAGTTCGCAGGCAAAAAGGCTCAAAAAACCGATGCCAATGCTGCCTTTTCATACACAACGGACATGCATGTCTCACGTGTGGTTATTTGCTCATCGAAAGTTGCATGCTCAATGAAGGGTTCATTAGGTTGCCTGATAGTTGTTGTCCTTCCAAGAATTTTCTCATAGCCTGTGTCGGGTATACATGCTCGGTTCTTTTCTATGTATTTTTTATTGTCTGTTTATGCGGAAAGGGATATAAGTTTCTCACATGATAAATTATAAGTCATGCATGTTGTGATGCTGTCTCATAAACTTTTTGTACAGCGTAGCAATCCGGTTCCAGAGCTCAAGACGTTGTTTTAAAAGATACTCAACAACACAGCGATCGATGATCAGTAGCAGTTATTTTTAAAGCTGCATTCCTGGTAGGTCACCATCAGACTTGTTAAAACATATGCACAGTGCTCAGTGTGTAATTATGTACAGTACGTTTATGGTCTTTACATTCATTGCATGCGAGCTAGCAGTCGTTATGAATCACCATATTTAAACAAAATTGCTAAGACATGAAATATTTTGAAAAAGTGATAAAAATGCAGTGTTACTGATTGTTCACGCAATAGGCAGGATTTGAAGCCACAAAAATGTGTATTTCTAGTTGTAGTAAACAATTCATAACTTTGCGAAAGTAATAACCGGTCATGCGACAATAAGTGCAGTACCACCCACTTCTTCACATCCCCAACAAAAAGAATGCAGACGGAGACACTCCAAAAAAACAAGCCGAATGTATATTTAAAAAGGCCATTCTCTTATGAATGAAAGGGATGAATCAATGGTGCAGCGCGTGCTGTGTATAAAAACAAAGTCTCAAAATGGCTTCTTGTGTTGTGTTTTTTTTTTTCCTCTGTCTTCAATTTCCCACACACCCCCTCCCTTACCAGCGGTCCCAAAAAATCTTCCCCCCGTGTCTGTACGAACGAAGAAAGTCAGCTTCCCACGCCTGGACCACGGCTGGAAGATTCCGAGGACTTCCTGGGGCGTGGAAACACCTTCCCCCCTCCCCCGCATCATCCACCCCCACACAGTCCTCTTCTTATCTCAACACCTTCGCCAAAGAAGAAGAAGAAGAAGAAGAAGAAGACACCTCTTCTGAAGCCACAGCGGAAGCCGATGGGTGTGAGGGTGGTTAAAACAAAAACACGCAAAAAAAGTACTACTCTCTGGGAAGGTTTTTATACCAAAACTAAAGGATAGTGCATGCGTGGATCCGTTCCATCCTCTAAAAGGAGTCCACCTTCTTTTTTGGGTGAAAAAAACGAAGAGGGCTTCAGACACAGTGGCGCCATGTCTAGACTGAAGGCAAAACGGTGAATTACTTCAATGGACACAAGTGGAGACATCTACCCGCTGACCCTTAGAGCAGGGGCCCGCGAAGATAATTTGTGCGGCCCGCGGAAAAATTTCGTGTTGAAAAATTAAAATTGCAAAATTTTATACCTGTGCCTTTCTTTTTATAACATAATTTCAAATCATTTGAGAAAATGATTTCCAATTTTTTAAATGCATTTTTAGCGTAATTTAAATAAATCGTTAAAAATTATTTTAGTAAACCGTTTAATATAATTTAGTAAACGGTTGAATATCATTTAGTAAACTGTTTAATATCATTTTAATACATTATTTAAAATAATTTATAATAAAATTTTAAAGTAATTGTAATAAATTCTTTAAAATAAAATAAAACATTGTATTATCCTCCTGAGACCCCTAGTACACCTTTCAATCACCTTTGTTTTTGTTTTTTTACGCGTTTGAGTTTGTCAGAAGGTACTGGAAAAAACAAAGGTACAGTATACTGTACCAGGGGTCTCAGGAGGTTAAAGAAAATTATATGAACAAATTTTCAAAATTGTACAATAATCGTAATAATTATTTAAACTGAATTTAAATACGTGGTATTAAAGAAAATTTAATGAGCTTAAAAATAAATAAATCTGGCATTCGTATCAGTACTGTACAAGTGTCCCATATTATACGTATTTCGTAGCATGCAAAGCATATCGAAGGGACAGTGCAGCTACAGCAGATATTGATGTAGCCTACTGTACAATAACAGTAGCCTACAAATTAATTCACATTTAATAATTTATAATACTGTCAAATATTGTTTGAGGTGTGGCTCCATCTATGTGCAAGTATCGCCACGTGTGTCTGCAGGTGGTGCCATCTATTAGCACCGTCAGGGTATGATGGTCACAATCACAATCACACACACAAAAAATGGCTGCCCTCTGCGCCCGCTGATTTCTGCCGAGTTAGCGCAATTGGCTAAAAATTTTGAGCAATTACCATCTCGCATCCGGCGAACGTTGGTTTCGCAGGGGTGATTTTATGCCACGTGTGTTGTGTGCTCGCGGAATCAGAACGGGCGGCACTTCCATCTTCATTTCCTCTTTCTTATATACTAAAGACCGACAGGTGCGATGTTGGGCCTCGTCCATTTTTAGTACACCCCCCCCCCCCCTCTCCTTAAATGATGCGGATCGTAAATTTTCGATTTTTAACACCTAGCACTAAATCAAGCAGATGTCCAGGTGAATTTAGAATCCACACTATTCAGATCCTTTATTGAACAGACTGGCAGCAGAACCAGTTGCTATGGTAGCCTGGACAAACAAACAAACTTTGACTTTTATAATAATAGAAAGCATAAGTTGATGGAGTGAACTATCCACAATTTCTTCCTATACACTTTTAAAACTTGAGCAATTCGTCACTTACAACATTTTTGGTACTTCTCAGCATCATTTTGGCCATCTCACGAGCCACTCAGAATCCATCTCTCACTGTCTGCTTTGCGTCTCATTTTTCCTTCTCGTACAGCTTTTGTGGTGGACAAAAATCTCGCCGACTCATTTGGTATGCGCACTGAATGCAAGAATGTGCCAAAAAAAATTATTGTCATGAAGACAGCAGGGGTGGACAGTATAATGGCGAAAAACCGGTGCAGATATTCAGTCTAAGGTCTCATAATGCGCAGAGCTAAAAACGTGAGGCTTTCACATGAAATAAGGCCGGTTTTTTCCGGTCATTATTTTTGTCGGTAGTGACAGCATACTTTACCAGTATAAATTATACGGTGAGGCATAATAACCTGGAGCCATTTTTGTGCTATTTTAGTAACCCATTTGCAGTTGCGTAAGTTAGTCGTGAACGTATGAGGAAAATTCAGACACTTTTCTATATACTCTTAACTTTTTTTTTGCAATCTGGTAGTTATCTTGATATCGTCAAACTGTTAACACACAGAAAATTCATGTTTTTAAAATAAAAAAAGCCGATTGAATGTGCTGTGTGATATTGACAAACCAATTCTGTTTGACAACACATGTTGCATAATTGTGACGCAGTTAAATATGCAGAATACTTTCCCCCAACCAAACACCTGTCGCACCAAAACGTGCCGACTTTTTTTTTGCGTGTGTGTGTGTCTTTTCTCAACAGTGGTTGTCCCGGTACCCATTCAATTAATGTGGGAAAATCACCCTTCCAAACCCTCGAAAATGTTCAGAATCTTGAGGAGATTGATGGAACGGATGATGAAGCGAGACGCGACCGGACACCGAAGGACAATTAGGTCGGCTCCCTTCGACACTCTCTCAAACAAGAAGAGCCGGCCAGTTTAGTAGAGTGGAGGGTGACCATGAAATTGACAATTACCCCCAATGAGAAGAAGCACCTGCAAATGATCAGGTGCGCACCCATCCGGCCTTGACCAAGGACGGACACTTTTCCCCCCCCATGCCATGGTAAGACCTGGACATGTCCACTGGGTGTGACCAGTTTGCCCACAACTATAGCATCAGAATATTTTATATGGAAAATTGATGTCGTTCACAGGTGAAAAATTTGCACATTTAAAAAACTAATATTTCATATTGACAAATTTACAAAAAAATTTCAATCGAGAAAAAATTTTACTGCCAACAGGGCTGCAACATGCGCAATTTAGGGTTCAGAACCCGGAACAGCGTTGCCCGTTTTATGCACTTTTTGATCAAACTTTAGCGTCAATTTGCCCGTTGTTTTGTTCCCGAATTTTGAACCGTGTGAGCACTTTTGCTAACCAAATTATTAAATGCAGTGACTCCCCCGCCGTCCCCTCTCATATTTCGTTACACATCCGCAGTGAAGCACTCAGATGCGGCCTAGTCATTGTGGGTACATTAGCAACAGATATCCGTACCAACCCTTCCCAAAAAAAGGCTTCATAAACTTTCAATTACCCCTTTGATCATACGGCAAACTGATTATGTGCCCGAGGGGGAAAGAGCGTTGTTGTTTTTTTTCCAAACTTTTTTTTGGAAAAAATACATATCATGGTGCTGGTACACGGGTGACTTTTGAATGAGCTCGGTCAGCACGACACTGAGTATGTGATTAATGACTGTGCATATAAACAACATATGGTTCAAAACAGGGTATGATGAAGACCACCTACCAGAGTTATACCGTACAATTTTTCCCACCCAAACAACATCTGGATGTCATCTATCGTTTCAGAGGTGAGGAATGTAACTGCATCCAATCAACCTTGCAAATATATGGGTGTTGCCAATTTTGGCACAAGTGGCATATAATATTATGTGTTGTACTGTACAGAACCCTAAAAAATCAGTTCAAACATATTGCACAAATACAGTGTTACAAACATTTGCTCACATTCGTACTCTTATATTATGCAACTATACATATCACATTAGTTAGTCACTATGTTGAAGTGCAAACTTTGTTTGAATGAAAACTATCAGTGTCATAATTGTTAAATAATCGGTAGAATCGGAATGAAAATTGACAGAACTTGCCTAAAATATTGAATGGAAATTATTCAAACAGGACAAAACAAATTACTCAAATTGAGCCCAAAACCACGTCAAATATTTTAGAGAGTGTAGCACTGCACGACACTGTAGACCGACTGGACATACTGACTGGTACATTTTTAATTGCTTTTGGTTATTGCGGGATGTTTCCCCAGTTTCTGTCATTAAGTGCCAAAATGGGCCTGGGCGATTAAATGTTAACTGCAGCTCGAGTGGTCCGTTTGTGGCTCTAAAACAGTGCTTTTTGTGCAATTTATAACTCATATTTAATACAAGAGTTGACTATACCATATGGCATATAAACACAGAACGTTGCAACCCTGTCAGAAAGGTTCATCCCCAATCCAGAGGAAGTATCATGTTAGAACCTAACTGTTCATGCGATTAATTTGCCTTGTTATTGCCGCCTAATCCGTACGAAATGACATATGCTAATGAACCACATTGGATTCTTATCATCCGTGCCAAAAGACTGGTCTTGTGTGCCTCCAGGAACTTGGAAAATGATTACAGCCCAAAATTGACGGGGCCTTCAACAACACTGCACAAAAAAAATCATGAATTGAAACTCAATAGAGCCTGCAATTTCAATCCGGTAAATGCCGAACATTACAGGTCAGTCACACAGGAAGAAACGTTACTGGACGGTGAACTTGATTAGAAGCATCGATACGGCCAACATAATATTGGGAATATACCAGGAACACTTTTACTCTTGAAAGATACACATATACTGACAGTAAATTAAAGTCTTGGAAAATGGTACGGTATACCTGCTGGACCAGAGCAGGTTTTTATTGTGGGGGAAAATCCAAGCAAATGGGAAGTACAGTACGGCAATTCAAGCATGGATTGAATAACGTCATGCTAACGTTATGCAATTTATTACAATTACTGCACATGGATTTGCACAGATATCTAATTTTCATATTAAATTGCAAATAGTACTCCTTTAAATAATATGTACATCATTTATTCTCACTTGTCAATGAATTTTCAATAAATTTTTCTGAGTGTGTTCAGATCAAAATCAATTTATTTAGTCTCACTCTCAGTGTTTGAAGTTTTCAGATCAAAAATAATTTCCTTCACTTTTTGAGTAAAATTGTCCAAAATATTTTCCTGCCAATTTCTCATGGGCGTGACTTTTTTTTCTTCTTCTTCTTCTTCTGGTTCATCCTCCAATTTTCATAATGTGTGAGGCAGAGCTCCAGCTGGCATTGTCTTGACTAAATGGGCCGCTTTGTGAATCTCCCGAAGTTCGCTCCACGCTTTGATGTAACCGAGAGTGGATCAACCCTCAACAACCAGTTTTTTTTTCTTCTTCTTCTATCTCCTTTTCAACCCTTTCGATCCCCATCATCTTATCTAACAGGCAAAGCTTACCCCGACCAAAGTTTGATTTCGTTAAACATCATTTTAAAAATATTTTTTTTATTCCAACCAATAGTGCAAGTCAGGTATATCCCTCGTTAAAAATCAAGCCGGCTGTAAATCAGGTCCTTTCGGATGTCTCCTCACGCATAGAATGTTTGATGGACTCTTGCCCAAGAACACTGTGACCACTCTTTGAGAACCCACCCCCAAAAAAAGAAGAAGTCGAAGAACACGGGCGCCTTGAATCTGCCGGAGATCCATTGATCCTTTTATATATAAAGAGAGGGCATGGGAAGATCTGAAAAGAGGAATTGATCGAGTGAATGATCAGGGGAAAATGTCGCTTTTTTATGGTCCAACGGATACACCTGTCGGTAGCTCACATTTTTAGCCAAAAAATTTCTCCTGTAAGTGGTCTGCAGGAAAGCGTATCCAAAAAAAAAAACATTTGTGTATATGGAACTTATTCAGCCGGAAGCTTAGTTGCGAAAGGGCGTCGCAATTAAAAGGTAAAAAAAATGAAAATAACCATAATGATAAAGTAATGGCAAGGAAAAGTTTTGTACAAAGGCGGAAGTTCAGTGCGCGTGACACTCTTGTCTAGTCAGGAAATGGCAGCTAACTTCCCCAAAAACAAACTCATATAATTTTCCTTCCTACTTGTACATAGAAGACCCTAGAAAAAATTTCACTCCAAATTTTTTACCCCCATCTGGTCAAATAACGGGTCGCACGAAAGTTATGTCACATACTCAACAGTAGATAAGTAGTGTGTGTGTAGATAGAGGTCTCATTAAGACCAACAGGATTGCAATATGTGATGTGCAGAGACGGGGGCGAAAAAAAAATGTATGATACATTATAACACATGACACGCAACCCTTCTATCTCATGCTCTGGTTGCATGCAAATTCTAGTTCGAGTGAGGAATCCTGCTAAATGAGTGACAGGCAAACGTAAACAAGGACACGGGGAAAAAATGCACTTGCTCAAAAAATGGCAAAAAGTATTTCATATACCAGGACCATTTTTGCACAGTGCTCAAGAATTTGAATCGCAAAAATTGCGCCAAAATATCACGTTGACACAATGGGGCCCGAGCAGAAAGTGCATATTTCTGAAGCAAAATGTGCAAACTTCTTAAGCAGAATTTTTGCATATTTCTTGGACTACACTTATGCTACTAATATCGTGCTTATATCGAATCTGCCAGAATATTTCGATATATCGATCATCCAATATTATTAAAATATCAGTTGATTAATCAATATTTATCAAATTGCCGCAATTTAGGCACTTTATTACTCCAAAAACGCCGTAAAATATGTATGACAATTTCTTTTACGACATTTTTTTTTGCGAATTCAACATCCTGCTTTACCACTGTTGTTAGATAAGTCAACTTGGGCAGGTAAAATTTTCATACTGTACTTAAGCCACAATTGTCGATCTGGCTTGAGATTAGAGTAAGGCAAAATATTTTTTTATTACCTTCTTGCACCTGTCGTGGCGTCACTGCCTGGAATAGTAATACAAAAAAAAAGAGCTGCACCGACATGTTGAGATGTAGGGGGGAGTGAAATAACCCGTTGAAACTCCCTCCCACTCACCTCACACACGCTAACATACACGCCGGATACACATCCGTCGCCGAGATTTTCATTGCCCTTCCCCCCCTATACCCTCCACTTTAACCCTCACTCAACCCCTGCACTTGTTAAGGTCATTTGAGCATCTGTCATTTATTACAAAATATAATATGATAAATCATATGCAATATTGCAATGCATAATCACACTGATGGCAGAGTCAAAACTTTCGGATATCTGTATAAGTATATTTTAAGGGACTTCAGGTACACCCTGTGTTTAATTAGGGTCTGGTATGCAAGGGACGTCTCCATTCCAGCAGGATGTGTTCTTTACTGTCCCTAATTGTTTCTCCCCCCCACCCATTCCTCCTCCCCCATTCTCCCAGTTAGCCTTGACTCTTTTCATCAGAAGTACACGTACATTTGTACAACTAGTTTCTATTGTTGTATCACCCCCCCCCCTCCCAGAGACCCAGACCAGTCCATATACTTCTTGGTGGGAGAAATTTTTTCCAAACGAAAAGGAAAAAAAAGGATTGTATGTAAATCCGATCTGAAAAAAAAATACCAGTACACAGCAACATACGCTGTAAATTGTGCCAAATTCTGACAGGCCACAATTAGTCAAATCCTAACTCATTATTTGCATAGACAAATCCGCCATTTTTTGAGCTAAAAGCACGCCATGTGTTTGATAACATTATGCGTGTTACACCACGAGGCTTCCACATTACGGAGATTTCAAGTAGCCTGTTGAGATATGGCATTCTGTGTATATATCATACATCGGTATGCTGTATAAAAGTCAAAGTTTGTTTGTCCATTTCGTACCCGTTTCGTATCCATTTCTCATTTCTTGCTATAGTAAGAATATAGGCTATATAATAATTTTTATCCGTTTGAATTCAGGGTGTTCCAAGTTCGTGGGTCACTTCATGATAACTGATATCGCCCGATAGCAGTTATTTCTTTGTAGCTTGTTGTGTGCCCCTAACCAGCATGTGCCCCATTCTATAACATACTATATACTTCTATATGCCTATATTCGACCCCCCAGTTATAGTACATGGTTAGGGGCACAACAAGCTACAAAAAATAAATTCTGCTATCGGGCGATATCGGTTATCAAGAATTGACCCACGAACTTGGAACAATATAGATCAATATACTACTATATACAGTATAAGATATAAGATAAGATACTATATATGACAAAGTTTGTGTGTTTGTTTGTCCATTTCATACCCATTTGATTCCTTTCTAGTAAAATTTTCAAATAAATTTATTAGGCCTATCTGTCTGAATATAGAGGTATAGAGTCTGTACAGTATACTGTGTAAGTTTGTGTGCTTGTTTGTTTATCCATTTCATACCTTTCCATGTATGTCTAATAAAAATTCTTTGCGTTGGTTTGAATCTATACTGTTGAAACTATGCACCTTGCATAATATCGTATAGTGCCCCAAGATATTCTACTCACGTCAGTGTCAAGAGCGCATAGGTATAAAATTATATATTTCCCCCCCC
>KZ538156.1:65034-75827 GCA_000934665.2 Catajapyx aquilonaris | reverse complement strand
CCCCCCCCCCCCCAGCTTCCACACCTTCCATTGTTGGCCATTTTCTCTCCGGCGAAGAGGATCATAATGGAAGTCATGGCTGTGTGTAAATGGGCGCCCGCAAAATATACCCCGGCACAAGCCTCCCCCCCTCCTTTATTCCACTTCTTCCATACTTGAAGGGTGAAGCGGGCCAAAGAAGATTAGCGGAGCAGATGTTCCCCTAGCGTCAAATGAGAAGGAAACTCCTCGGTGGTCATTGGCGCGAGGCCTCACAAAGACCCCCAAAAGCCAAGATTCGCATCTTTACCAGTTGTATACGCAGCGGAGGGTGAATCCAACCATAAACCTCCGCCCATTCCTCTCCTGTCCTTCCATCCGCACCACCGACCCTCACCGCCGCTGCACCTTACCATCACCTTATGTATACCACCAGACTTTGCCAATCTCTTCCGTTACAGGAAGAAGCACGGGACGTGTACCCGGAGCACATCCAGATTGTCTCATAATCAACTCAGGAAAAGCTTCACTCCAGAACACCATGATTTTTAAATACCGTCTAGTTTATCTCAGAGAACCTGTCATACCCATTTTATACCAGTTGCCATGATAACCTAGCGTGGACAAACAAACAAGCTTTGCATTTTATACGCATAGAAGGTGAGACTCTGTACAGCTGGGAGGGTGGATTAGGTTTAGGTTAAGTTAGGTCAGGTTAGGTTATCAGCGGAACCCATTCTTTTCATGCCTATAGTTCATACCCGTTTTCATGATGACCAAACCTGGACAAACAAACAAATTTTGTCTTTTATACATATAGAAGATGCGACGCCCTGTGTAGAGGTGGGGAAGCTGGTGCGCCTTGCATAATTATACATTTTTTTTCCATGAGAAAAACGAGGTGGCCAATGCTCATTGTCCTTCAAACAACTACCCCGAGATTGGTCCTTTTATCCTCCCCGCAAATCAGTTTTTGAGCAAAGGCAAAAGGCCGGCATGATGCAGCACGATATCTAACTAACCAACCCTTTCATTAAACGCATGATGGTGTATAATTCTTCTGCCAGGGCAACAATCCCCCCCACCCTCGCTCATTTTTTTATTGTTATTATTTTTACATGTAAAGTGAGCAGCCTCAATTACATTCACCCGGATCTCTATGACCCCATAATAATAATAATAATAATAATAATAATAATAATAATAATAATAATAATAATAATCATCATCATCATCATCATCATCATCATCATCATCATCATCATCATCATCTACATATGGTAAAGTTAGTTAGTTCGTTTGTTTGTCCCGCATTTCATTCCTTGCTAGTGGTGGAGGTCAGTGGTGGTGGTGGTGGTGGTGGTGGTGGTAGTAGTAGTAGTAGTAGTAGTAGTAGTAGTAGTAAGCCAATCTCATTATGCTTGCTGTATATTGTCTTATGTACATGATAAATTTTTGACAGAGTTTCAAAGTGACAATCTTCGGTTCCCAAAATTTATGACCACCCACCTCCCCCCTTCCTCCGTCTCTCCGTGCCCAACCCTTATACACGTATGTGTGTACCAGGTGGCATCCAAGTATTTGCGAATCCATCTTTTGTTTACTAAAAAGACTTCACCTGCTGCCCCATCCTCTCCTTACATTATTCTCCTTCCGTGCTGGGCTGCGACAATGCAAAAATGACTCCCCGCTTCCTGTGAGCACATCTTCCGCGTGCATATCGACTTATACTCAAAATGGGCCTCTTACGAAACACCACCGTCGTATATGAATGATTACATAAAAAGACGAGGGACAGGTGCAATCGCAAAAATGGAGATGCGTGTGACACATGGCAGCAGCAGCTGCCTCGTCTGCTATATAAGTACATAAAAATTGCATGTCGTAAATAGCATACCTATACGGTAGTTTATGGCGATTTCAATGTGATGAACAAATTACGCTTCCATCATGTTTTACCGTCCTTTTTAAATGCGTGCTGATAATTAATACTGTAAATAATGAGTGGATGCAGGTTCCTACAATGACCACTTGCATTACTCCTTATACTGATAACAGTCACGCATATTTATTTATTTTCATGCATTTGTTTAGGTATTTATTCATTAGACTATGTATAATTTGTTGTGTGTATTCACTTATTATGTATTAGTATAGTATGTATTATTAATATTTGTTATTTTATTTACTTATTTTTATACATTTGTCTATGTATTTATTTGTCTATAATTATGTACTTATTTGTCTGTAATTGTGTATTTATTTGTTTGTGCATTTATTGATTTATTCATTATATGTGTATTAATTTAGGTACTTGTAGTTAGTTTAGTTATTTTCGTTATTGTTTATTCTTTTTTAGTGTTGTTAATTTACTTACCACGTTTAGTTATTTTATTACTTTCAGTCCTGATTTATTGTAGCCGTTATATTTATTAGTTTTCTTCGTCTATTACCGTATTTAATTTTGCCATCGCGGATATGATCTGTTGTCACGAATTGCGAGGGAAATATCCGGTTATGCTGTATGATACTGACTTCTCTCCAAATGACGTCAAAATTCGTGTTGACACTAGGAGTCGCAATAATACTGGCAACATCGGTGATTTCATAATGAACTTATGGAATACACAGCATAATTATTCATGCGAAATAAATCTACTGAATCACAACTATCTAATCTGGCACATCTGACATTATAATTTTTTTTAAAGATTTTTTTTGGTATAATGTATTTTTTTGCACGTCACCTATCGCAATTATCTATTTTTTTATAGTAGAGTACACGTCAATTCCTGCTTACCGGTAATGACAGCAATGCGTTCCCAAAAACCTCTTTTTAAGCATCGCTTCACTCCGCCAACTGCTCTAATCTGATCAAATTTTTAGTTATGATTTCTCCAACTTCCTGGATCTACCTCAATATAATCATACTGTTTTTTTTTGCCAACTCATACTGATTGTAGCACCCAACCTGTTCAGTAAAAAAATATTATATATATTTTTTTGTAAGTCGAGGTGAGGCTCGCTTTCCAACTGGTAGAGTCAGAGCGTATCCAAATGTACATCCCCATATTCACCAAAGTGTGCAAATCGGTCGAATGGAAACTTAACACGAGCAATTTTTTTTTTGGGTTGCAAACTTCTCCAAGCTGTAATATTATTTATTGCCACGCGTTAGGCCCCGTGGCGCATTGTTCCTTACGCATTGACCTGGCGAGACGGGTTTGCTCCTGAAGAGGAAATGCGAAATGTATTCAGTGCACTTGCGCATTAGCAAGCATATAATCATATAAAAAAAACTTTTCTATTGGGTCACAGCAACAATCAGAGAGGCACGAGCCGGAAAGTTTTATCACTGGGGCCAACCCTTGGAGAGAAAGTTGAGATATGTCACTATTTTTAAGCTTTTCTGCACTTTATTACCAGCTGTTTTGTAAGTTGAGGATATGAGTTTGATGTCAAATAAACGCTTTGCACTTCCTGGCTCAAGTTGCATTACAACAATGCTACAGTATACGTAAGAGGGTAACTGTAGGTAGATTTTTAAACGAGCGCAACCCAGTATGGTGGGTGTACTGTGGTCTATAAGCGCTTATTTCCAACACTACACTTGAAGGGAACAGTATGGCCGACATTTCCGACGTTACCAAAGCTATGGAACAAACCTGAGAGGCTACAGGTGAATTTTATTTATTCATTATTTATTTGTTATCTAATATTTCTTATCCTTCAGTTGCTGATGAGTAACTTTGGCAACGGTGTTGTCAGAACAATGGAAGTGCGCGAGTGTGGATGCGCACTCGGTTGCGAGCACAAAAAATTCGTCCATACCCTCCAAAAATGTATTTCGGCTCATTGTAATTTATTCACACACATTCACGTACCGGTACTTCTATTGAAATAAATTATTATATTTTCATTGTACAATATTCGACCAATACGGATCTAATTGTAAGCCTTTCCAGGAAAAATGTCACTCTTTGCATGTGGTATTTTCATGCAGTACTGACGCAATTAGGCCTTGGTCATTTAATTATCCTGCAATACCACTCTCCTACACATGACTCAACGATCTATTTAAAAATTGGCCAATCAGAGTTTCGGAATACTTAATGAAGCTTCCAAGTACTGACGTTCTTGTTACAAAACAACAACAACAACAAAAAAAAACAAATAGAATGGGGGGCCAGTCACCTCTCATCAGAAAAGGACGGCACATGTAGCACCTGTCTCCTGGGGTCCTTTTCAAGACACTTCATTTGCATCTCTGAAACATCATTTTGCTTCCCCCACCTCCCTTACTATCCTCCCTACCCTCCCTTCAAATCTCACACATTCACTCTTCTTCATCTCGACCGCCATTATTCCTGATCCTGGCCATTTCCGGCCTGATACGTTCCAGTGGTCACAGAGCCTGTGTCGAGTGGCATTTTGACCTTTACCCCCTCTGCGAAAGTTACCAGGGGTCGTTTGGCCACTTTTNGGGGGGGGGGGGCGGGGTTCCACAGCTTGGGGAGGGGGAAGAATGACTTTCTTGTGTGTGAGGGGCAGGGGGGGGGGGAAATAAAAGTGACATGAATGAAATAATAATGTGGGCACATGAACATTACCGGATTTCTCCAGAACTCTCTATTTCGTCATGTCTGCTTAAGTAATAGCGGGAAACTAATGATTTGTTGTAACGAATGGTGTGGTATATACTGACAGGGAATTCTAGCAGTCATAAATTGCATGTAACTGGACTTTTTTTTTGCGAAAGGATTTATCCAACACCTCTCTGCAATCGCATTTGTCAGCATTTGTCTTGTTCAGGTATCGATGTGATATACTCTGCTGAGTACGATAACATTTTCGGCACGTACGCGTACGTCAAAATGTAGTGTGATGAAAATTGGCAAGAAGACCCAAGTTGGCTAGTCGAGGACTCACATTTAATTATTTCATATAGCACATTGTCTCTTAAATTCACCCACTTCTCGAGAGAATTCACCCCCCCCCCCTCAATTTAAGTACCATTGCCTTTTAAAGTGCTTAGGAAATTGGAGGGCAATTTCACAAGATGAGGAAATGGGCTGTCCTAATGAGTTTTTCTTTTCAGTAACTTTTAAGAGTCAACTTTAAAACAAAATGGAATGAAAGCACACAAAGTAAAAAAAAATTGGTTGAAAAATGTGTTCTAAGCACATGTATATCGTATGCAATAAAAATGTTTAGTGCTAAGAGAAGTGGGAAATATTATGTAGGCTATATATATTTCCATATTACGAATGCACTAGGCCTACTGTTAGTAGCCTACTGAAAAAGTGACATTATATTATATGCAAAAATTAATAAGTTGTTGTTCAGACTACATGTGACAAATAGCCTACATATTCACTGTTTCACTAACATGGATAATTAAGCATGGAATTGAGCGCAATACATAAACGTCGAATGCGGCACACGTTTGCGGTGAAAATCTTAGAAACCCAAGAAAATAGACAGGAAATGGCGTAGAAATCGCTGTTATCTTCCAATCTCGCAAAAACTTCTCCCCNCCCCCCCCCCCCCCCCCCCAAAAAAAAACGTTTTTTTTGGGCTCTCTCCGTCTCCCTCGTTCCTATCTCATAAATCAAGCAGCGAAATTCGCCACCCTTGTTTTTGGTACACAACATGTAAGCAGCTACCGGGATAGTCAACGTAAATAAAAAAAAAGGAAGCCACTTCCAATTTAACACCTTATCCTCTCAAAAAACTGTGAGAAAAACCTGACTGATTGGTCTGAAAACCGCCCGAATAAATTAGCATCCCTGATAATTGGTAGCTTCAACCACAGCATGCGTGAACACCCCTAATTTGTTATGCTCTTCAACAAACACCTTTTTTCTCTCTCTCTCTAAATATACTGAAAAAATTGTAACACGTGTTAAACTCACCAGAATCATCCTCCAAATCCTGTCACATTTTGCATCACACACTCACATATCTGGCGGACGTCTCTTTTTGTTTCCCCCTTTTTTTTCTCTCTCTAACTAGTATCCTTTAGCTGAATGGTCGTTTGAGACACGTTCCTTGAAGGTGGTTAGAATGGAAACTGGGCACCGGAAAACTCCTGACCCACCGGAGCAATCAGTCTCCACATTCGGATGACTCTCAAGCTTCATGGCCAAGGTCGTCTCCTTAACTCTTGCGTTTCGTTACCTGGCAGAGAAAGAGCGAATCATTCATATGTTCATTAGGAAATAATCTCCGATTGTCTCTTCCTATAAAGGCGTGTCTTGTTGTTGTCGTCCCCCCCCCNAGTTCCTGTGTTTTTTTTGGTTCGAAACTTGTTAGGAGAGTTAATTAATTGCTAATGGCTTCTAAACGACTTCCCTCATTAAAAGTGCGTATCGGGCGATCAAAATGCAGCAATATCTTTGGTTGTAAGTAATATTGCTAGCGGATAATTGCATATCAAGTATACCGGTCCTCAATCTTGTGTTCATTACGCAGGGTTTTTTTTTTTAAAAAAAAAACAACAACAACAACAACAACAACAACAACAACAACAACAACAACAACAACAACAAAAACAACTGGATGGAACATCATCATATTCTGTAACTAGCAGCTGAGCCCGTTCTTCGCACGGCCTGTATCCATGGTAATTGTAATGAACAGCAATCAATCGTTGTTTTTTGATGCCATGGTAGCCGTCAGTTCCCATGGACAGACAAACAGTTCCCTTCATATATTACGTCAGATGTAAGACAAAAGGTGGGGAGGGGATGGCAGGAGCGCCACCGGTGGTGTGAGTCAATTGCCGCCAAACCGAACATCAGGAAAACACACACAAAAACCAACATTTTTTAAGTATTAAGACTTTAAAAAGTGCGGGTTTCGAACTTTTTCCTTAATCAGTGGCAAGTAATCTATAAGTGTGCCAAGTTTCATCACTCTCAGTAGTCCGGAAGTGGGTTAGGTAACCCGGGCGAACAAACATACCAACAAACTTTCCCGTTTATACTATATAAGAGATACAGTGAAACAAAAACTTAAGCAGGCATTGAATTAACATATACTCCAGTGTAATTTCAAATTATGTAATTACGACTTGCCTAACATGCCTAATTACATCAAGAGTGACGTCATTTAACATACACAGTACACATACAGTGCGCACAATTCCGCAATATTCTAATTAAATCCACGGTAATAAGATTTTCACATCCAAACGGTCGTCCCAAGAGCTTTAAAGGTGTCCACAAAGTAGAGTAAGTGTGATGGAAGAGCAGTGAACTTTACACAAGGTTACCCAGACGTTACCTTCCGACAGGTGGTGACAACCGCACATTTTTGCCCCCCTCTTCTTAATTGGACGTACTGTACACGCAAGTGCGTGCCGAACCCAAACCTCGGTCACTGAATGCAAGAATCATGAATTCATATAATCATATATAAGAATATGAATGGTAGAATCCGCTAACTGGAACACTATTTAAAACACACGTTATCTCGTGTGTGTATGTCATCTGTGAGGCGTGCCATCATGATTTTTTTATTTAAAAAAAATGAGAGACAATGTTGGGGAAGTGTTTTTGGATCTATTTTGCCCCTTCATTAGCCCGGATGATGCAGCAGAGGGAAACAACCAGATCGACAGGAAACCCGGATTCGCAACGCACGAACAACCGATTCTTTTTAAACCCCTCCCTACCCAATAAGTTCCCTTCAATTTTAGGACCTGATAATCACAAAGTAGTTGTTAGAAAAAATTGCTAATACGGACAATTATACGTAAATTACATATCAAGGTGTAAATTATTGCGCCAGATCAAACTTTATTTTCATGAGGTATACATATTATAGGTAAGGTAAATGAAAGTCAAAAAGGCGACTCATAATAAATATAGAAAATAAATACTATAAATCAATCAAATACATAAGTACTGTATATAAAATACATAAATCAATCAAATACACAAATAAGTAAAATAAATTAATAGGTAAAATAAATAAATAAATCAAATCCATAAGTACGTAAAATAAATAAATAAATCAAATCCATAAGTATACGTAAAATACATAAATAAATCAAATACACAAATAAGTAAAATATATTAATAAATAAAATACATAAATTACATAAATAAGTAAAATAAATAAATAAATCAAATCCATAAGTACGTAAAATACATAAATAAATCAAATACACAAATAAGTAAAATATATTAATAAGTAAAATATATTAATAAATAAAATACATAAATTACATAAATAAGTAAAATAAATAAATAAATCAAATCCATAAGTACGTAAAATACATAAATAAATCAAATACACAAATAAGTAAAATATATTAATAAGTAAAATATATTAATAAATAAAATACATAAATTACATAAATAAGTAAAATAAATAAACAAATCAAATCCATAAGTACGTAAAATACATAAATAAATCAAATACACAAATAAGTAAAATATATTAATAAGTAAAATATATTAATAAATAAAATAAATTAATAAATAAAATACATAAATTACATAAATAAGTAAAATAAATAAATAAGTAAATTAATAAATTAATAATAAAACAAGTAAAGTAAATTAATAAATTAATAAAATAAATTAATATAATAAACAAGTAAACTAAAATCAAATAAATGACTAATATATTTTACATAACGTACAGGTTAGGCTAGGTTAGGTTAAAGTGAAGTGTGGAAAAGACGACTCAAAATATAAAATGCATCATTGTTTTTTTTGCAATAAAATTAATTATTCGAGTGTTGCATTGTTGTGCAGGACTGACAGCGTGGAATCTGGCATGCTTCCATAGTTTAAAAAGGGTACAAAAGGTCGTGCTACCGTGGCACACATTTTGTACCGCCTCCAAGCAGCCGGAATTATGTAAACATGTCTCGGTCCACATGAGAAAATGAGTATGATTTAATCCCAGGCTAACAAAAATCGCTAGCTTCCTGGAACGAAGGAACTTACGACCTTTTTGAAGAGGATACTCCTCATCTTGAGTTTTTTTTTTTCTTCTTTCTCTTTTTTTTTCTTTTAATTCGTTCCTAACAGCAGGTTCATCTCTGCCTCTAGCATTGAAATTTCCAGGCGAAAAACGTGACCGGTCTTTACCCACGCCGCGGGTATGGAAGGGAGGTCAGCATCGATAATCAAAACCCAAATCGGTTTTTAGGCACTGCCACCATCGCCATTCAGTGATTTCCAGCCGTGATTTACTCCAGTTGGGTCACCTGCGTGTGACCTCCCTAATACAATTCAGGAATGTCCCGAAAAATAATCACCACACGATCGACACCCATATAAATGCTGAGATGGCCGCTACCTTTGTTCCGCTTTTACTTTCTAAATTCACATAAGCCTAAGTTTTTTGAGAAAACAATTATATATCATTTTATATTATCATGAGCGCCGGGTTCTATATCTCTAAAATCCAGATAAGTAACAAGTGAGTAAAATATTCCGGAATAGTAGTTCTGCACTTAGGTTAAAAATATGGTCACGTTGCATATATACAGTTGTTGGGTTTAATAATATATAATATAAATACAGTGTAACAATTATATGGATTAAGTTGCTCTATAGGTGAGTAATCGCCAACTCCACAGTTTTTATTTTATTTTTGGGCTTATTATGGACAGTCTTGTTCATTACAAGTATATACCAGTATACAACAGTACCATACTCTGAAAAAAACCTGTTATTGAATTTTTTCTGCATAATTTGAATATTTTTTGTATTAATATTTTTACATTGCTAAATGTGTGGCGCCAACAAGTCTTTGTTGAGTCTTATTCATATGTAGGCACAAAATGTTGCGTTAGAAAATGTTTTTGACCCCATTAGTGCTAGCAATAATTATTATAAAAAGTGGGTGTCTTTAAAAATAAATAAATTGGTAATATTTCATGTGCCATTGCGTGCTTACGTCTGTACTAAATACCGGTACGACATTAACGCCGGACAAAATCGAAGTGCTTCAGTATTTGCGAGTACGTTATAAAATCCCTCACGCAATCTGTCCGAACTATTTTTTTATTTAAAAAACCCAAATTTGATCCCAATTAGTGCAATTTTATTTTTATGTTTAATTTTCTTTCTTTCTCTCTATACCTATATGTACTGTACTTGTATAAGCGATGGTCGTCAGTAGCACGTGCAGACGTAACCTCCCCGCTTTAGGTTTCGTGACGAGTTATTGCAGTAATTTTGCATCGACACGCTTGTGCCTGTGAGATCTGGTCTGAAAGCTCAGCGCTTGGAAGTACCATCAGCTGTAATTACATTGTAATCGGTCTTCCTGTAGCGTGGGCCGAAAAGGAGCAGGTTTCAAGCTGGTTTTCAGCCCATATTTTTTTTCTTACTCCTTACCATGCAAATATTCGCCACTTAAAAAGCATCAATGTTATATACAACATCCGATTAGTCCTGGACTTATCACAACAATAAATTTCTGCCCATTAAAACAATTAGCATTTTTCCGGCAGCTAATGTGTCAAATTAACATTAGGGACTAATATTTTCGATAACTGGTGCAGACTGCAAAATAAGCAGCTAGTGACGAACGTTAACCGCTACTGACATTTCAATTGGGTAAATATGCAATATGCATACCGTATAGTGTTTGTTTTGCTGGTTTCGATGAGTTTCTAGGGTAAACAATCCGCAACTTTTTCTATGGCTACAAAGTAACTTCAAAGAGTGTTTGATTTGCGTTTGACGCCAGAAGCGAAGCACGTTTGCCACCAAGTCGCAAAATAATTCCTAATTGGGATTGTAAACAAGGTCAGGAAGAAACGTGAGATTTCCCCCCCCCCCCCC